>VYZP01079006.1:24063-41915 GCA_013400635.1 Hypocryptadius cinnamomeus | reverse complement strand
GAAGGATAATGGCCACCACCCAAACCAGTACCAAATAAGTGCCTGGCCATACACAGCGCTTCAGAGGACAGCCTTGACTGAAGCGCTCATCTCCCTTCCCATAAAACCCACTTCTCACAAGATGAGCCAGCACACACTGTTTAGCAGTGGATCAAGGTCTGATCTTGTGGGGACTTAAGCTGCTGCAGTGCTTCTTCATTTGAGATGAGAGCACAAAACAGGCCTACCTTTATTCCTGATCTGTTTCCAGGCTGGAGGATCAGCCTCCTTCCCATACAATGCTGCTTTCATTTCCCACGTTAGATCACATTTTCCCATTGTGTTCAGCAAAAAAAAAGGTGAACAAGAGACTAAACAAGGGCAACTGGACCTTTCTGAGCATGAAGTGTTTTAAACACTCAATATACAAAAATTAACATGGCACACAGCTGTAATAGAAGTTTAGACTATGATATCTACAAAGGTTCTGCCAAAAGCAAGTTCATTTGGCTTGCCTGGACCTCTTATCCCAATTGTCTCAGTAGGGGCTTTTTGTGGGATTTTGTTTGTTTGTTTTACATGTGGAAATCTGTTTACAAAACCTACCAGCTTGAGCCTTTGTGATACAAACATAATTTCTCCCAAGAACTCCCATACAATGCCAAAGACTAAACACCTGCTTTCTTTAAGAGCAACTGTGCCCCGCTACAGTCTCCTACTTCTAGCATTTCTGGTTCTAAGAAAAGTATTTAAGTTCCATTAAGATTATAATAAAAATCAAGTGGAGAAGCAGCAACACTGGAAGAGAACCAATGTATCTTCAGCTGGAACTGCACCACCATTGAATAGAGACTGTACTCCACAGGATACTGTTCACAGCAATAGTAAAACACCATGCCTCAAAAAGCTTACTTCACAACATGGTTGATATCTACACACTCTGGCATTGCAAAGTGTGACACACCCTGACATTCTTGCTCCTTTCCTTCGTGGGGGACTGTGCAGACAGATACAGGGACCTTGAAAATTTTCCCTAGGAGAACATCCTGAGATAACAAATTTGTATAAGAATGCCTATATTGGATGTCACTTAAAGCTCCCTCCTTTTCCAAATTCAAATTCTGATGCAACAGTGACTTTAAATACTTATATTTGGTAGATCCTGTAAAAAAAATTAAGCAGAGTGTGTAACTGCAGCGTAGCTGATTGCAGAGTAGATAGAGCAGTTAGAGAAGTACCTCTGGGAAGACCTTTTTTAGTGCTCATAAAATACTGCAAATATATTAGTAAAAAAAAAAAAAGACAGTTGGACTAACCTCCTGGATTTTTATAATGTCCCACGAAAACAAAGTAGATTAAGATGAGATTTCTGGAAATTTGAAAACCAACTGCCTAATTCACTTTTAAACACAAAGCAGAAGTTAATTAAGGTTAAAAAAAAAAATCTCCCTATTGAGTCAGTAACCTTTAATTTGGCATTCCTGAGTGTACTTTGATGTGCTCTTTGGAAACTGAGCTTGTAAATATAGAAAGGTGTCCCTAAATAATGAAAAGATACAACTGGGGCTTATGTATGGGATAATTAGCTTTTGATTTACTCATCTATACATACAGACTCAGAAGTATTCTGAACTTCTTAGCCCTGTTTTTCTACTGATATTCTTTTAGGGGCATTGGGATATACAGAATTGGGCTTTATACCACAGGAAAAATACCAGAAGATGTTCAAAAACTTAAAAAACAAATAAAACCATCCTTTAAGAACTGGATATTGGCATCTTTTATGGTGCACCATGGCACCACAATATTGCTCTGCCAGCATATCTGGCACTGGCCGTTCTGATGCCCACACAAGCAAGCAGAGTAAGTTCTATTCTCAGCTTTATATCAATAAATTAAAAAAAAAGGTTAGAGACTAACCCTAACAGGCTTAGATCTTGGAATGAATTGAAAATAAAATCAGATCCCTGTGTAGCTTTCACATCCCTGCTGTAACCATGTAAATATGCAGCTTGTCCAAGAGAGGCTGCCATTTCTACAACCTTTCATCCACACAGAATATATGGAAAGACAGACTTTAATTTACTGTCCAATATATATTTTTTTTGCAAGGTTGGCTGAATTTTATATAAATATCATCTATATAACAATCCAACTGGAGTCCAAGACAATTATGCAGTCTGTTTCATCTGGTGACTAAAACTCGGGAATAACACATTCCTGAGACTTGCTCTGTTGGAGGGCTCAGTCACGCAGCATTTCTAACTTAGGATGCTTTCTCACCTCACACAGTGCTCATGGCTTTCAGGAACTGACAGGAATACCCAGCAGGGTGCAGAAATCAACCCTTCAACTGCACCAAATCTCTGTCACAGTATAGCATTTCGGATGCCCCAAACCAAAGACCAAAAATCACAGCCAAGACTGCTCGTGTCATGCAGTCAGGTCAAGCAGATACACTGGAGGGTATTAATGCATCTAAACTCCACCATTTACTTCAAGTATAAAATTAGGAGGCCAGGTTCTTTCAGCTACAGAATCACAAGAATGGGTCAGGTTGGAAAGGACCACAGTGGGTCATCTGGTCCCACCTCCCTACTCAAGCAGACTCAAGCAGAGCCACCCCAGAGCACATGGCACAGGACTGTGTTCAGAGTGTTCTTGAGTATCTTCATTGAGGGAGACTCCACAGCCTCTCTGGGCAACCTGTTATCCACACAATAACTCATGATCACCCACACAATAACCAAGTTCTTCCTCATGTTCAGGTGAAGCTTCCTGTGCATTTGTTTCTGCCCTTTGCCTCTTGTTCTATTGCTTGGCACCACTGAGCAGAGCCTGGCTCCATCCTCTTGACACCCTCCCTTTATTCACAGACATTGTTGTTTCAGTTGTCTCTTCTTGAGGCTGAATAGTTCTTAATATAGGTAATTGTACGCAACAGAGGCTCTTCAAGGTGCTTAGAACTCAGCTCTTGTTTCAGTGTTATCACGTCACAGAACTTTAATGAATCTGAGATACATCTGTGAACAGCCTTGTTCATTTAACAGTCATCCTCCATATCTTCCTCTTCAGAAGCTAACTTCCAAAAAATTGTTTTCCACATTTACCACAAAGGCTCAAGAAAAAACCCAAGAATTTATAATTTAAGAGAAATTTAAATAACCTCATGGATTTTTTTGGTGAGGGGGCAGGAGTGAGGAGGCTGACTCATGATTATTTTTTTAATACTTGTGGCTGGCTCTGCTGCATAAATAAATCAATCCCCTAGCCATACAGCTCCATTTCTTCAGTCACAGCTTGTTGTTTTATTTTTTTTTCCCCTCCATTGCCGACAAATCCCTCTAGAGAGTTTTTAAACACAGTAGTCTACTTTCCGAATGGAAACTATTAGTATAATCTGTGAGAGAGAAAGCAAACAACAGCAGAGACTTACCCCATTTTTTGGGTAGGCTATCCATCCTAGATCCCCCATTACTGTACGTGAGTCCAGTAAATTCACTGAAAATAAAAAGAAAAAAACTGTTAAAGAACACGGACGGATTACAAACTTCAGCAGACAGTTCAAGGTATGGATGGCTATGGTAAACACATTGTTTATAATTAACCAAGGAAGTTGGATTTCTGTAAAGCAAAATGACAATGCAATAACTCCTCTAACAATGAGGTCATACCACGAAAACAATTCTATCTATCCATTAGCTTATTCCTTTGAGATCTGCCACAGAAACCAAGTTGCAAATGCACTGAACTTCTGCAAAATCCAGATCCTGCACATTTTTAGGACCTTGATCTTCTGGGGGGAATAAGTACATCATGCACACTGTGTGTTTATGTGTATACGTAGGACATACAGTATATAGGTACAAATATACACTCACAAACATCTATGCATGTTTATACACAAATTTCTTCTAAGGCAGCATGTATTTTTTGGCATTATCAGGCCCTTAGGACAACAATGAATCAAGAATTGAATTTTTGAAGTATTATATGTGCAAGTATTAATCTCATCAGCAATCTCTAATTTTCTTCCTCTTCCATATTTTCCTCCAAGTCTTTGACATCTTCATTATAAGCTATGCAAGGGATCTTTTTTCTTCTACACACAAAGATTCATGAATAGTTTAAGTCACACAAGCAACCAACAATTTACATTAAACAGCAAAAAAAAACCTATTCCCAAGTTTGTAACATTTTTTTCCTCTCTTATTACCTGAAATACTGGGTAAAAAGAGAGAAGTGACTAAATCCACACAAACAACTCAGCTAAGAAAAACAGTGGCAGCTTCTGGTGCTGAGCTTTCACCTCTTGCACCCAGGGCTCTAAATCTCCTAGGCAGAAGATTGTCTCTGAATCACCAAATTGTCATCCAAAAATCTCAAATTAGGAGCAACTTTTGTCTATCTTAATAGCACACTTCATCAGATTACAATGCTCCTCTCAGTATATTCGTCTGCATAAGACCGCACTTTTTGTACTCATGTCCTTTCTGAAAAGGAAGTGACTCCCCTGGGTCTTCTATTCCTGACCTCCACCCTGTGTGCTCTTTAAAAATCTCACTGGAAGTTTTGGTAATTGGACATTCAAGACTATCTAGCACATGATTATCTGGACCAAAACCAAGCTTGAAATGGGTGCTAAGGTTTTGTGCTCTTTCCTTTAGAATTGCAACAATGTAGGTACTTAAAGATTGCTACAGAAAGAAAACCAAACAGGTTGTATGCACAAATTTCAGGAAGGCATGTATCATAACTAACCCTCAGGGTTACACCATTTATGGAGGCATAGTAAGAAAATACAGAAGTACTATACTGCAAAGCTTGCTCCTTTAAAATATTAAGGAATATTTAAAAACAAATGAAGGCTAAGCAACTGATTTAGTTTGGAAAAAACACAAAGTTCTCTAAATCAATTTGGTCTTTATCATTGTACTGCACTGAAGGCTGACTGCTGTAGTCCCTTGTACAATGACAAGGGCCAATGACAAAACCAGGCCAAAACACAAAAAATACAACACAGAGTTCTCAGATTGGCAAACACTTATCTTAAAAGTGATTTGTCTATCCAGATATTTTAATAATGGATGCAAGTATTAATGCAGGACACTATCACAAGACACACATGTTCTGCCTGGTCAAGTATATTTTTGTGATGTTGTGCAAAAACCACATTTGGTGGCTCAGGGTTTTCATTTCTGGATTGCTTTCTCCTGCCAAAAGCAGAAACAGTTGGAAGCTGTAAATGCTACCAAACTACAGGACATGTGGTGGAAGCAATACTCAGAGACTACACTGGACTATATTCACAGTAAGTAAACATACAATCAGGTGGCTTTCCACCCCAGAATCCGTGCAAAATAAAAGTACTGCTATCACCTGCCACTAGATATGTCACCCAGTTATGCCCAGTTTTTCCCCTTATGAAGTCTCCAGGTAAAATGGTCATTAATTTCTCCTGCTTCAGCTGAAGCCAAGCACTGCCATCCAAATGCTCCTGAACTACATTGTATTTTCTTGGGATTAAAAGAATGACTCCAAAATATTCTTCAAAATAAGACACACATAAACAACACATCCCCTATTATAACTGTGTACTATTTTAAAAAGCAAGAGACAGCAGTGAAGTTGCTAAAATGGCAGGTTTACTCAAATTCCTTCTATTACAACCACTGTAATTAAACTGTGCAGAACAGTATATTCCTGTTGTTAAGTTGCAATGGATGCAAAACAAGTATTGATCTACATGGTGCAACTTAATTAAAAGTTGTCCTGGAGATGCTACTAATGAATGTAATTAGATGCTGTGTTTGATGTCACAAGCTTCTTCATGACACACTAATTAAGGAAAAAGCAGAAAAAGTGCTTTATTCGAACATCAGATCATAAAAAGAACATGATACAACTAAATATTGTATTATCTTTCTATCAATGACAATTTTTAAATTGCTGTTATTAACTTCCAATTCAAAATAATTTTCTGCATATGAAAAGATAATACAGCCCATTCAACTCTAAGTCAAGTCAGTAGGAATTTTCTGACTAGTGAGTCAGCTAGCAGAGATGAATACTAAATCCCCAGCTAGAAAAGACTCAATTCCTCTTGTATCCTCTTGCATAAATAAATAGGATGGAATACACCTTTTGACAGGCACCACGCAGTAACTCAAAACTCATGTGCCAGGAAGGCAAAAGAGACAAGTGACTTGAAGCTCTCCCTGGGTCTGGGCTGCTGTGGAGACCAGAGTGGCTCCCAGCACAGCTCAGACAGCTCTGAGGGGCTGTGAGCAGACACCCACTGCCCCATAAGCAGCTATCACCTACCCTGCTCAGGGCTGCTTCCACAGCACAGCACCTGAACCACTGCACTGCATCCATCTGCTCTGATGAATATATTTAGCCAGTAACCTGAACCACCTCCAAGGACAGAGATGTTTTGCTTTGAGAAGCCCCAAAATTCTACTATCTAAACACAAATTATTGCTTGCTCTGTCGAGATACAAGGTGTTTGCACCTTCCCCATCAGCACCCTCCCCAGTCACTTCCAGTATACCTGTGCTTCACTTGCACCAGTTGCAGGTCACTGCCCCACCCCAATGCAGCCTCAAAACAGGGCCCCAGTATCCCCCACTCCAAGGGAGAAGTGTCTCCTCCAACAGCCCAGGTGCAGGAGCTCCCCATGGCAGTGGTGCTATGCACACTTTGGGGATGCTCTCTGAGGCATCCTGATGCTTCCTGTCCTGCACTGCCACAGAGGTCACTGGAACATACACTGGTCCCACTGCACGAGCCCAGACAGGCTCAGCACCCACCACCTTCCAGCCTGGCAGGAACATTATTTTTGCTGAAATGATTTTTATCCAAAAAAAAAAATGCTACTTGGCCAGGTTGGGGAAGAATCAGTGAGCAAGCAGCAGGTAAAACAGATACCTGGAGCAGAGGAAAATAGGAACAGAACCATTCCTCCCTATTCAAACTGTGATGACTGTCAGCATGTATTTGGCTGTGGCTGTTTAATAACCAAGTAATCCAAACACTCAGGACACCAGAGGAGGTAATTCAGGAACACCACAAGCTATGTATGCAAGGCTTCCAAACTTCAAAAGGTCTGGTGCCAGCTCCTGTGTAGCTGGTGACTCCTGAACTTGCCCCAGCACTGCCTACTCCACAGGCATAACTCAGGAGCACTTGGGATACTGCAGAGCTAACCATGCTGGGAAAAAAAAATCTCTTCAGAAATTACTAGCAATTCTGATTGGCTCATAATCTTAAAAGGCTCCAAAATAACAGGAGTCCTTTATCCTCACTTCCTTTCTCATCAGCACCAGCTAGCTTTATCTCAACAAAAAAGCAAGAAACCTCAGACCCCATAAGCACACACTTAGCACCTGTATCTTTGCCAGCAAACTTGGAAGATAATATATAATATTTTTTGCTCATCTCCACCATCAGTGCATCCATCCCACAAGCCCTAATTATTTCTAATGCTCAGTCAAGGGGAACACAAAACCACACAGATCTATATCATCATTAACTTCCATGCCTTCAGGGTAGGATAAATGATGATTAAGTCTAAAGTCATACCACAGCTCCTTTTTTTTTTAATACAGAATAATAGCCTGGGGAGTTTGCATACACTCTTGTTCTCAGACAGGCTGGTTACTACAGGTGAGCAATCAAGTTAGAGTAAAAACAGACGTGATCTAAACCTTTGCCCTGAACTCTAGATGGTGAATTAATAGTGGTTTTTCACTTGGGGATCTCTGTCAGGGAGCCTGGATACAGCTTTTTATTCAAATGTCCTTGTCATGGTCATACAACTGGCATTGAGCAGCTTAACCATGGCTACACAGGGACCATGGCTGGGAGTAAGTACATGAAATTCAACACTGACCTAAACCAACACTCCCCAGCACATCAGAGCTCCCCACCTGGCACAGCCACCTAAAACATGCGGCAGCAGTAGCTTGCCCAGGTGGATTGCTTTGATCACACCACTGAAGTGAGATGGCTTCTCTGGCTCTGGGCTGGAGCAGGATCATCTGGAGTGGTGTTTTTTTTTTTTTTTCCTTTACTCCAATTTCAAGTGGAAAAAACAAACAAGCTAAAAATCAAAAATGCCCCATCAACAGTCTAGAACACTGAGTATTTCTGATACCACTAGCTACACATCTTCCTGCCATTTCAGTATCTAAAGATCTTCCAGGAAATCCTTCACTGCTTACACTGGGGTGAAGTCTCTGTAGGCATACAAAAGCTGAACTCTTCAGAGCTGCCATGGTCTTTGAGCTAATTTACAATAACACATACACTAGAATAATCTTGCTCTTCAGTAGCACCATTTGCAAGCTAAGGTTTCCCACAAGGCATCCCCCACCAAAGTATACCCTAACTAAAAGCTCTAGAATAGGCAAAATGGTCAGGATAGCAAAAGGTGATGGAATTTATATCATGATAAAGCCGTATGTAAAGCCATTAGAATATCTTTTTATTTTATCTCACGGAAATATACCTAAAACAGGAGGGAAAGAAAATCCTCTTTGACCCTAAAAAACCATCTTCCATCACAAAATAAACAGGAGTAAAGAAACCTTCCTTAAAGCCTGCATAAATATTTCAAGACATCACATGATTTCTAAAGTAGCACATTTCTAAACAACTAACACTAACTAAACTTAAATAAAAGTTAACAACTAACACTAACTAAACTTAAATAAAAGTTAACACTTCAATAAAAATGTTTTGCTTTTAACAACTGAAGGAAAACTCTTCTTTAATAAAACTGTTACAAATTGAACAGGAATCTGAATGTTATTTTTGGTAGCCTGAAGCTGAAGTCCGTTGTGAAAGAAGGTCATGCTCCTACATCCTCCTCCAGGCTCCTGGCCCCCTTTGCACACACGCTGCAGGACACGATGTAGCTCCAACCTTTTTGTGGGTGGTCAAGGCAGCCCCAGTTCTGACCCAACACTCACAGCTCGTGGGAACAACTAATTACATTTAAAGAAACCTCTCACAGACAATTCTGTGAGAATTGTCAGACTCACTGACAATTAAGAAGGAGGTGAAGCGCTCTGCTGGATGGGGGTCAAGGTGCAGGACAAGATGTGACAGCAGTGCTTTGCACTTCATCAGAAGGTCTCCTGAACAGCATCATGGACTTTCCACCAAGCTTCATGCCTTTAACTCCCCCCTACCCAAAGGAGGGGGCACAGCTGCCAACATCATCATTAACAGAGCTGGTTTCTCCTTACAATGCATACACCCCCATCCTTCCTCCAGTACTTCCAGGGGTCACAGAACTACCAAGACACATGGACAGCAGAGGAATCTTCATCATCATCATAATGGGTCAAAGTTTTCCTGCTTCAACAGCTCCTACTGATTTTATTGCAGTTCATTGCTGCAGTTCATTCACTGTCCAACAGTTTTCCCTGTTGTGCCAAGTGTTTCTCTAAAAAGTGTATATCCAAGGTACACCAAGAAGTGACAAAGTCAAAAATAACCCATGAAACCAAAAAGAAATGAAAAAAATCTAACTCTTGAAAGAAATCAAGGTCATCAGAGAGTAGATGCCTTGAATTAATTAGCTGCATTGAGTAGGGACAGAGCACATAGAAGCAAGAACCTCTGAAATTTTTCCATCAGTGGAAACAGGCTACATCAGAGTGCAAGCTGTAGCAGAACCTATTATTTATAGCCCACTGGATGAGGAAAGTATACACTACTTAATGAACTTGCAAACTAATATTAACTGCAGATTTATATTTTATTATGTTGGCTTCATTCTGATCCAAGTTATCATGATTCCCTTTTATAGCAAGAGCCAAAATGCTTGAATCTGCATCACAGATTCATAGATTTTTAAGGCCAGATGGACAATTGCAACCGTAACACCAACTAGAGAATTTGATCCAGTAATTTTCTGCATTACATCTGTAATTTGCTTGAACACACTGTTTACAAGGAACTGATATTGCCCTTTGACAAAGCTCTTCAGGTTGGCTGCATTTTTTCCCCATGTGCACAGAACCAGCTCTAGTAGCAGGGAGAGAGACCCAAAGCTCACTCTGATAACCAGACCCACTAAAACAACCAGAAAACTGCTGATTTTTTCCTTACAAAAATTTTCAGTCAAAACAAGAGGCAGTAATTTGTTCTTCCCACCATACATTACTTAAAGGAAGAAAGTGGCTGGATTAGCCTGACACCAAAGTGCCTGGAAACTTAAGAACTCCCGTAATGGTTTGCTTTTCTTTAATGGCAAACACTCGCATTTCCACCAAAATCAACATTTAACTGAACAGGGTTTATTCACTGAAGAAAGCCAGGAAAATGCTTCCATTCTCATTGATCAAACTGACTGGAAACAGCACTGTACTAACACCACAGCAGATTTCTGAGCTGGCTGCAGCACCACTTTTTTGGGTAGCCATCTGGGCAAGTATCACTTCACCACTAAGAAAGAAAAAGAAGCTTCCACTGAATGCAACATGCAACCAGCACTTGCAATCAGACAACCAGCCTGCATGGAGAAACAAAATACCAGTGCTGTCCTGCAGATCAGGGCCTCCAACCACTGTAAAGGCATCTGCAAGCCACTGAAGTAAGCAATTTCTTCAATACTCTGCTTAAAGCTAGCACCTTATCAAGCAGAGTCTAGACAAATGTTAGCACCCCAACACTTTCTCAGTGCAATCAAAACACCTGCTAGCAGGGCTAAGATGAAATCTCACCTTCTTCCCTAAATTAACAACTAAAAGCAATACAGCCCCTATGGTCTCTGATACTAAAAGGTGTCCTAAAAGACACTGAGATCAAATTCTGTTAGGCATATGACTAAACTGAAGAAATTTGGCACAGGTACATCCAGACCTGGCAAAGCTGTCGGCTTTCACCACCAGTGGATTTGCAAGACCTCACTGTCCACCACCAATAAAGCCTTCCTGTTAAAAATAATGACTACTCTGCTGCCACTGAATTCATTCAAGTAGAAAATAAGAGGCACTGACATAATGCTTAGCAAGCATTTAGGAGAAAAAAATGTTTAAAATGATCCATTGGCTTTGCAGGGGGGTTGACAGTTTATCCCTTCTATTTCTGTTGAGGGAAGAGGCTGGAGGTTGCTAGTGGGAACAGCATATTGTCAACACATTTTAGTAAGAATTTGCTTCTGAGTATTAGTAATGCAAAGATGGATATGCCAAAATGACTGGTTTTTTTTTTAGAAACTGTCTTACAAAAGCAGGTATGTAGATAATTTCCCCAAGTAGTTTCACTGTTTTGGGACAAACAGTTTAATAAGTGATACAAGTCCACTCAGAAGCATCAAGAAATGCTCATTACTGATGCTGAATAATTAATTTTCTCTCAGGTGTTCCTCTATCCCCTCTGGGAACTATGAAGTTCAGACTGGTTGTTCTGATCTCTTTCTAAAATGAAGTGATCCAGGTTAGAGAATCCAGTAGTTAACATCCTGGTGAAACACTTCAATACTGTCCCCTGCACCAAAATGACATGAAAGCCTGCAAGCCCAGGGTTCTATCCTCTCTCCTACAGGTTCAATACCTGCTACACAGCCACCTAAATCGAGGAGCTCTCAGCTTCTGAGGGCACTATTTGCTCTCCATGCACATCCCCAAGGCTCAGTTTGCTGAACTGACTCTCAGGAGCTTGCTGGAGGGAAGACAAGGAGCAGGAATCCCCTTCCTCCTCAGGGATGCCAGATCAGCTCTGAGGGGTTTTCCCAGATCTGTTGTCATAGTATCACCTTCTCCAGGAGGCATCACTCATCCTTCCAGCCAATGGTCACCTGAGCAGCTCGACTTAGTCAGAGTCCTCCTAACACACCTACTGCACAACTCAAATACCAGGGAAGAGGGAGAGATAAGGAGCATGTTTTCCCACCAACACCACTCCTGGTGAAACAGCATGCACTGAAATGTTCCAATGGCAATTATTCTGGCCCAAAGCACCTTCAGCCCTCTCTGCAAGGCAGAAGCAGGAAAGCTGTGCTCATACACACAGCCCAGGGCAGCCTGCAGCTCCCAGCACCCTTGTCCACAGCAGGCAATATGCTCTGCATCTCTGCAAAGAGCCACCCACCCATCACCTACCACGCCCAGCAGCAGGCAGGTGCTGTGATTGGAACAGTGCTTACATCTCCTTCTGATTGCCTGCTCTGGACCAACTTCCTTGCAGGAGACAGGGGTAATTGCTTTCCACCTCCAAGAGGATAAGTAAGTGCATTAAACCTTCGGAGAGGTTCAGATAATGCACTGACCAAAGAGATAGCAAATACCAAAACTGAGACTGTAAGAGATATAACAGGTCAAAGAGACAACTCAAAGGGTAACAAATCCCTAGAGAGAACTTAAGCCACTGAAGGCCAGCACTCAGGTTTGCCAATACAGCTGGCTGTGAAAGCAGCTGGGGCAGCAAATGCTTTCACCTGTCACCTCAATGTCCAGCTAGTCAAAGAGCAGAGTGAGGGCAGGCACAACGTGAACACAAAGGACAATCCAGCTCTCCGTTCTGCCTGTGCCAAAAAACAGGAGCATCTTAAGAATAAAATATATTTTCAGAGGAACAAAAAGAATTCTCTACAAGCTTTTTATATACACATCAGTTTTTCTAGCAGAGATCAAAGAAAACCAATTTAGCGAAGAGAAAGTTAGAAAAAATTTGCTCCTTCCAATGCAATAATTAACACAGTATTTCTGCAACATTCTCTGAGTAAAGGAAAATACCTAGTTCAAGTCCATCTGGGTTGAAATGAGGCCTCATCTCTCAGCAGCAATTATGGTTACTCAGGTGCATTTGTGACAGATTTCAATTCTGCGCTTACATGTTTTACTATAAGAACAACATTCTTTTTTAAACCTTTTTCATGGACAGTAGTAGCTTGAGTATCTACTGAAGAGCTGAGCGAGTACTTTGTCCTCCATAAAAACAAGCACTTAACTAAGAAATTCAGTGCTTCTACAAAGTGACCAATTTGTGTGTGTTTGGGGTTTTTCTCATTTCACCCTTATTCCATATACAGACTTCAATTTATTCCTAAGGAGAAAGTGAGAATATTTTTTTTTAATTGCAAAAAGAGTTTGTTTTCTTTTTATTTTGGGGCAGGACTTAATTTCCCTGACATCCCTGAGCAATGTTTAAAGCTCATCTCTACTCAAGTATATGCACACTCTCACACTTACAGGAATGGACTCTAGAAATGCAGCTCCAAGTCAGAAAAACTGGGGGATCTAACAGACCCATGTCTCTCAAGACCCTAAAGCCAACAGGGTCCAAAACCATCACTAAGCTGAGCTAAATCAGCCGAACTTTCCCAGGTCAAGGGCTCTGAGCTTGCTCAGCACATGCTGGACAGCAGGATTCTTGCAGAAGCAGCATGGAAATCCTTGGAACAATAAAGCATAAAACCAGCAAGAACAGAGCGCAGGGCACCACGTCAAAAGCTGTCCCACCTTTTCCACTTCTGCCAGATTTTATGAAATCCTGCTCTTACCTCACCACCTGTGCCTCAAGCCTGCTGCAAAAAGCTTTGTATTTTCTAGTGCAAAAAAGAAATATTTCACTGTGGGAAAGATTTTGTTTTCTTATTTAGCAGAAAGAGAGCAGCAGACACGGAACTGGACTGTATACTGGAGCTAAAAAGTGAGGCAATGGTGGGAGAGTTAACAGTGGAGGGAGAAGAATCTGTCACACAAGCCAAATAAATTCCCTTCCTTCCATGGTAGCTGCCAGTTAACCCCTCTGTATATTGACGTGCAAATAGCTGCTTTATACATCAAATTATAGTATCAAAATTTACCACATTATAAGCAGTCAGTTACTGTTTGAGACAGTTTGACTGTTTTCTACTATTTATCACAATTTTTAAGATGAGCTTTGAAAGGAAACAGGCACTATCTTGGAGTCAGTCTTTGCCATTGTTTATTTCCCTTTTTAAAACGTGTCATTAGGCAGCAATGCTTTTAGTCATATACTTAAAAGCGCTGAGTTTCAAATGTTGTTTTACTGTCAAAAGGATAGTAGTTCCATTTTAAAGCCATGACTGAGTCATTCTAAACCCCTCGAAAAGCCATAAATCACACATCAGACAGATCCCAAAAAGACCATTAGACATGAGCTGTCCTTCCTCATACCAGCAATTCCACTGCAGTAAATTTAAAAGTTAATGGGACTACTCCAGTGAGTAAAATAAACACATGGCACCGAGGCTGTGCTCTGCTCTCATGGAAAGCACACAGGGAACCATTCTAATACACCACATACAAAACTGATAACTCCTTAAAGCCTCCTTAAAGCACTGTGAGCACACTGAAATGGGTCCAGACTTACCTGCTCTGCATACACAAGGCATGTGCATGCCAGCAGCACTCAACACCCACAGAATTACATAAAATGCTACAGTTGTGTGAATGCGTGACATACTAAGCCAAGCTACTAAGTACAACCTAATAAGCAGAATGTTCTCATAGTGTGTATTTTTGTCTGAAGCATTAGACTAATTTATATACATTGATGTGAAAATTAAGACTATTTTCCCACCTGCTTTTACTACATAAAAAAAAACTTCCTGAAAAAGACTTAATTCACTAATTAAAGATAAACATTGTGATGCTATAGCTAAATATGCATTTATCTGTGTGCTATGACACAGAAATTATATACCCCTATGAGACAACACATACACACACAAATCAACACACTGAGAACAGGTAGGCTCATTTCAGGCTCTGGCATGAATAATTTGCAAATTACAACCTTCCTTTATTTTTGCCAGCACCAGACCCACCCCTTTAATTGTACTCATTTATTCATTCATTCAAATAACAAATGATACATTGAGATAAAGCAAGCTTCAAAAAAGCCCTGAAACAATGAAGAGGGAAAGGACCAAAGCAGGAGTTCATAAAAAATAACAGTATCCTTCTAGTCTTAAAACAAATACATCACTCTCCAAAGATCCATTTTGCCTTTCTCACCTTTGTCTATTTAAGTCAATGTTATTCTTTCAAACTGCATTTCTTTTGATTTGCTTAACAGTACACTTCATTGTTAAGCACTGCCTCATCAGCACTTCTGCTGAAAAGCCCTAAAATGAAATATACTTTGTATTTAATTACAATTATGCAAATATCTTGTGGAATTACTTTGTTGCAAGCAATCAGATATAACACATTCCATTATTTTAATAGTTTGCCCACACGACACTTTTTAAGGTCATCTAAGTGATGACCAAACGTGATCTGCAAACCTCTTCGAATCCACAGGCGATGTGTAACAAATCATATAGTTTAGGGTTAAGGGGGGGGAGTCCTCAACCAAATCCGTCATTCATTGTGTTTCACATAAATAATTTATAGAAGCCACTTCCCAAACCCTAGTACTTACAACAGAAAGATTTAAAACACATGCATTTTTAAACCAAAGGCAGTGCAGGAAGCCCAGTCGAATATTGCAGGGCTGCCTCTCGGACCCTATGATCAGAGGGAGTGCATTTTAGAGCAATCATGCACTTCTGGAATACCAGCACTTCACAAAATTGTGCAATCCTTTCAGGGTACTCTTTGGAATATTTTCATCAGCACTAATTTCTGAATTTTTAACATTACTCAAAGCAAAAAGCAAGTATCTGGTTTTAACAGTGAACTCTGCTAGAGAGTTAAAAACAATGGCTAAACAACACTTGAAAATGTATGAAATAGTATTGAGCCTTCTTCTTCCACTACGTGTTTTGCTTTTAACATAAAAAATAAGGAAAAGTGATTAAAATAAAAATCTGTTTTATTTCACTATTACAGGAAAGGCTGGAGAAAAATTAATTCATTTTTCCCAATGTATATCCTTCAATCCATTTTTGGAGACATCTATGAAGGTGACTAGATTTGTGATAGAGGCTGGGCACTCAATACTTCTCCATAAAAATGGCAGGAGCTTCTGAAACTCAGCTGCCCATGCAAAAAGCTACTTCCATGGTAAGGAACTAAAACAATGAATTTACTTTTTTCCCCCCTCTGAATCACAACTTAGATTTTTTTTAAAGCATTTTCTCCTAAGTTCCCTCCACTAGAGGGTAAAATAGAGCATCACATACTGTGAATTATTAACTGCATGTATTTTAACCTATGAAGTCATTGTGGGTTACAGCAAGATTTAGAGAACAAAAAACATGATGCAGGGGTAAAGAAAAAAAATATTCTGATAATTTGTCATCATCTATGCAACTACTTATGTGCTCCATGCCTACACAGCACAGGTTATTGGCTAGCTGCTTACCCACGCTGAGTAGGATGAGTGATAATAAACCAAAAATAAACCCAGAAAACCCAATACCACCAACTTTTGAAAACATTATTCACTGGTCTAAGATGGCTATTTCCATCTCAGCAAAAATAAAGTTCCCAGCCAGCCGAAGAACCAACCCCAGGGGAGAAGCTCTCCCATCAGAGCCCAGAAGCAGCCAAGTTCAAACCCGAACTGGCGACAAGTGTCAACTCGCACGCCACCAGGCAGGAGGGCTTCACTGCCCGAGGCTTCTCATGCACTGGGCTCCAGGTACTGCAGGCTGAGCCATTCCCAGGCACGGAGATGCTCCCTAGCAATTGGCAAAGGAGACGTGCTGCGAGAAACACTTGTCACATAACGCTTGTTTACAAATAAATCTGCTCGCAGCGAAGGACAGCACTTAACTGAAAAAAAGTTCAGGTCCACAGTCAGACCTCTCCTAGCAGCAGCTTTTTAGCTTTGCATTTACTGAGGAGATGGAAATTAGAGAGCAGCAGTCAGAAAAGTAGCAGCAGAGACATCGTGAAGCAAGCGCTCACGCTGCTCGTCATTACTGTAATATTCCCTTGCAACCTCCCTGTGAAGATGCCACTAAACCCATTTGCCAGGCAGCTTCATTAATCCTTTCCAGTAGTTCCCTATAGTGTAAAAGTCCAATTCTGCAGCTGCCTGCTCACGCAGAGGCACCTCTGTGCTCGGCAAATGGTCCTGTTGACTCAGTCAGTAATATCCAGCTTTTCCGAGAACTGGCAGGGATGACTGAGACGGGGCTCGGAGCATCTGTTGGTCTCTCGGCACGGTATCAGGGCAGACGGGCTCACACAGGACAGCATGCTTCCTAAAACGAAGGTGAGTAACAGGGAAAGCCCTTCTCAATCAGCCACGCCATCTCAACAGCATTGCTCCCATGGGTGAAATCATCTGAAATTGCATGGGGGCAGAAGGATTGGGCCCACTGTTATCTAACCAAGGCAAAGCCAAACCATTTCAATCATCTCTGAAACCAATGCACTTCCTGAACATTAGATATCTTTGTACACAGAGGAACAGTATTTCCCCCTTCCTCTGCACTTTTTTTTTTTTAAAGAAAAACTGCAATTCACATTATTCTCGCTCTTGAAAATAAATTACAGCTAGCTGGTTACCTCAGGCCACATCTTTGAAATTCTGGTACGGTTTTCCTTTACCAACCTCTGCATACCTCCTCCTCCTTCTAAAGGAGTTTCACAAATAATTACGGTGCATCACGACGCCAGCCCGCTTCGAGCCGCTGGCATCCCCTGCAGATGCTGAACTTCTCCACCCATTGCTTTCACATTACAGCCTGCCCGCGGATCCAAAAATATTAGAAAGCCACAAGCAGTGCCCACACCACGCACGGACAAAAAAATCCCAGTCCAGTTTCAAAGACTGGAAGCATCCTCCTAGACAAGAAGCCTGGGCGCGTTTTTGGCCATCGGCCTCACAGAGATCAAAGGCATAAAAAAATCCGTCCCCAGCGGCCGCGCTCCGCTGCGGGTTACACACCGCCACCGCCGCGGCTTCATCTCCTTTTCATACGTGTATTTTAA
>VYZP01079006.1:11662-22036 GCA_013400635.1 Hypocryptadius cinnamomeus | reverse complement strand
AATCACAAGGGGTTGGTCACCTTGCAAATTATTCAGGAACCTAAACCATCTCAGAATTGTGCCTTTTCTCCCCATATCTAGCCAACATTTTGTCTTAGTTTCAAATTTTTCTTTCTGCATCTCTTTAACTTTTTCCTGCCCCTTACATTTGTGTCTTTTCACCTATGCAAACAGCATTTCCTCTTAATCATCACTCAGTTAAGATCTATATTTCATCCTTTATATCTTTTTCTCATGAGTCATTCCTGTAGTGATAGTAATGCTGTTATACTACAAAGTCCCTCCAGTTTTCCCAACATCTCCATCATAACATTTTGCTCAGAAATTATACTACTGCCATAATAAACAATTGTCTCTAAAATACTTTTGAATATAGCGTCTGAAACTGAAATGACAGCTTTGCCCTGTGTAACTTGCCACTTCATATGCAATCTGCTGTCAGCTATTATATGTGTTTTAAACTATTTATTAAACCAGACATCTTTGGAGTTAGTGCATTTCTGATTATTTCCACTTAGATATGCAAAAGCTCATTTTTTCCAATTTTATTTTCTCTCCTGTGTAGGTAGTTCCCTTCATATAATTTCTGTGTTCTGACTGGCTTCTAATTCTGCATTGCCAGTTCATTTCATTAGCGTGCTGTTTATCCTATCATCAACAGGATACACTTGAAAAATAAATGAGTCTATCCTTCAGATTATTTCAGCAACCAAAAACTGCCAGCCAAATCTATTCCCTATATCATTATCCTTTACTGAAGTGTAAGGGCAAAATACTTATTACATCTCCATATTCAACATGGCCTTCATCAGAGAAAAGATTCAATTTCATAGTTTAAATTTAGGTGTAAACAGTCCCACTAAAGCCACATCTTCATTGCAATAATGGAATAGAAGACCCACTGTAATGCAGCAAACTTTTTAATTAGTTAGGCATGTAAGCATTTCCATTTTCCTTTGAAAAGTCCTTTTTTTCAAGAGTCAGAGAAGATGACACCTTTAAGGAATACCCTAATGAAATTTAGTAATTTGGTTTTTTTGTTTTTCCCCACAAGCCCTTTGCAACAGAAGAATTACCTTCTGTTCAAAAACTAGATGCATATTAAAAGAAAAAGCAATCCAGGAGCAGCTAAGCAGCTTTGCATAGTAGGTATATTTGGATTAGTACCATGACTGCAACTACAATTTGAACACAAAATGGCTGTTGTTCCACTCACACCACAGCAGCCTTTTCAGGCTGCAGAAAGCAATCGCCAGAGCCCCAGTGGACAGCAGACAAATCGGTGCCAGGAGCCAGCGGGGACAGGAATGTTGCAGAGCCAGTGCAGGTGGGCCACCGCTTGGCCAGAGGAGGTATGTCCCTGGCTGTGCCCCTCGGGCTGCCGGAATCTGCACTCTGCAGTCAAAGATGTTCACCAACGAGCTCGTAATTTGCATGAAGAAAAATGAGCAAGTGGTAAATAAAGCACTGCCTGTGCAAGTTCACAACCCAGTCACTTGTATGGTCTCAGCACCAATTTATCTTTTGCCACCCCCACAAGACACAGGAGCTATTGGCAACTGTGTGCTAAGGAAAATCTGCTCACTTCATTTGCAGCCTGAAATTAGATCCAAACCCGTGAAAATACATGGGAAAAAGAAGTGAATATTTGTTTCAGTCAGAAAAGGCTTGGAGAAAGCATGACATTTCAGCCTGGCATTTTCTTTTGGAGTGCTTCATCACCAGCCCTCGGTCCTGATAAGAGTCCTTCCAAAAGCCCATGACCTGGCAGCACACTCTCCCCTTTGCTAATGCTGTGTCACTGCTTCCCTCTCACTGCCTTACAGTGACCCCCATGGAGCCAGATCCCAGGTGTTAGCAGACCACTACAGGCAGAGGAACGTTCCCTGTCCCCAAGGGGACAGCTTCACATGCCAATGTGGATTAGACTGATCAGCAAAATAATCCAGGTCAGATATGGAAGTACACACTTGTGAGCACCAAGAGGAGCAGACACAGCTGGCACACTTGCAGCCCACTCGCTCCTTAGCAAGTATTGAGGTGTTTCTTTGCATCACACCGAAGGAGAGCATTAACGTGAACAAATGAAATGGCTTTGCAGAGATTTATGGAGATTTTCTAATGCAGAAAGTGGAGCACAGGAGAAAGTGCAAAGGCTAATTTGATTACACTGTTAGCCCTGTATAAATTTAATAATGGACTTGCTTCCACATTTCTCATCATAACCTATTTACATGCATCCACTAACTGCAGTAGCTCTGCACCTCACACTCCTGAGCCAGCCTTCCCAACCCACCCCTGTGAGGAAGAGGAACATTACTACTCCTGCACAGATAGACAGAGGAGATGTTAAAGATTCAGATAAACATTACTGAATTGATTATGGCTTCTCTAGATCTGGGACAATGTTCTCTAAATACTAATGAAGTTATCTTATTCCTCTATCAGAATAAGAATCAGCAGGTATTAAAAGGAACAGGATTGTCTCCTCAGGACACTCAGTCATGAGTTATAGCAGACACTGCACAAGCTTGTGCCAGTGACTTGGGTGCATTTGCAAGTACCAAAGTGCTCTGTGAAAGTCTAGCCCTTAAATAACTTGCTCAAGGTCACACAGAAGGTGTGTGGCAGACCTGAATCAAGTTGAAAAGATATTAGAGCATCCATTTGCTTTTCATTCTCACTTTTCGTTTTCCGGCATGTCATTTTTGATCAGGATCTATGCTATCAAATGTAGACATTACTGTAGGGTTCACATTCAGCACTTCACTCATTAAATGCACATTCTTTCAAAGTGCAAATACAATAATGGATATAATGATGAAATTCAGTATATCATTTAATAGTGAACTACATTATTCTCCTGCATGCAGTACTGTCCAGAGCTCAGTTCCTTTCTGAACTGTGTTTCATAAGGTCAATAATGCCTTCCTTAATTTCTAAGAGCAGGCTGGATGGCTACCCTGAATTTTTTTTTATTATAGGCAGACTAGTTTCATTAGCTTGAGCCAGTGCCATGCATTCCACATCGAGGCCAACTATGTCTATATTCCTCTTGTTTGACTAAAGCAAATCCTTTTCATCTCACCTCACTCCTCCAAGCAGAACTGTTTGATACTGACTTCTGTATTTCAATCTAACCCTTATAATTTCCAAAATAAATCACATCATTGTCAATCACATCATATCTCAAATACTTGCAAATGCTTAGCAATTTCAGCTGCCAACACACTAATTTATGTTCTTCAGGGATGCCATCTGAATCACAGCTATTGTCTTTGAGTCCTTTCCATCAGTTAATTTCAACTGTTTGTGAAATGCAGGAGCATATTTATTTTTCTCCTTCCTCTGCAGTGCTCAAGTTGTGCCTTTAGGTAAGTCTTCCATCCCAAACTCAGAAATACTTCACTTGCAAAACTCCACTGTCTACTCAGAGAACTACTTCAGTAAGTATAAATAATTTTCTGGCATGTGGTCTGATAAGTAATTTTTAAACAGCAGAATGATAAAGTAGGATCAATGCCACCTTTCTGGGACAGACTGCTTCATGTGACAAATTCTGACACAAATATTGCACAGCGACATACCATGTGTTTCCTACTGTCACTCTTAGCTTTCAGTGTTTCTTTCCTTATCTCACCCAAGAATCATGAACAAAATACTGCTGAAAAGAGCTAGATTTTTAAAAATGGAAATAAAAAGAAAGAAATCCAGCCATCAACTCCAGACATGAAGTTCCAAAACTGAGGGTTCACTTGCTGTAAAGGGCCAAGTCTTCCAGACAGACTTCTGCTTAATATGAGGTAAAATGCCCACACCAGAAGAGCTGGAGCAATTAGGTGGTATTGCTATCAAACTATGAGACTCAGGTGCATTGATATAAGTTTTGCTTGCAGCACTGACACCCTGCGTAATCCCAAGGAAGCTATTTCTCAGCTGAGAATAACTCTTTTCTCAATGCTCAGTGACATGGTGTCGAGATGCAAATAATACCCTGTTAAAAGATGTGTGCTTTAAAGGGTCATTAGACCCAAAGTGAGGCTGAAGGGGATCATCAGCCAGCCTGGCTCTTGGACCATAACTATTCCAGTAGCATTTTTTCATTAATGTTTGTCGTCAACGTGGTTTAACAAGCCAGGCTCTGATCTCTCTTCTCTGGTGACCAGTGACAGGACACAAGGGAATGGCCTGAAGTTGTGTCACAGGAGATTTAGGTTAGATGTTAAGCAAACGTTCTTCACCCAGAGGGTGGTTGGACACTGGAACATCTCCCCAGAGATGTGGTCACAGCACCAAGCCTAGACAACTCTGTCAGGCACATGGTGTGATTCTTGGGATTGTTCTGTGTAGGGTGTTAAGGAAAATTTCCTGCCTGACTATTCATGGGGCTCTGGCAGTCACACTCCTACTACCAGACATTTTAAATGGTGGGACTGAAGCCCTTTCATGGTGTGTGGCTCCAGCGACCCAACAGGTGCCCTACCTGACTCCCTGCACACCCCACTCACACACGGTCAGTCCAGGTTTCCTTACTGGCTCCATCCCAGGTTTCCCACAGCAGTCTCAGATGTCTCATTCCATAAAGCCATTTACTCATGGCACAGTAACACAGAAATACCAGGAGCTGGTGCCTCTGAGAAGGAACCCCAGCCATGGAATCCCTGGGCTTTTATACCCTCACAGTCTCTGCTCTTCCTCCTCAGACACCAGTTCCTGCTGTGTCTCTGAGTGTCTGGTCACCTGGCTGAGCCACAGGTCCCTGTGCCCTTTGTTATGCAAAGGGTTGGCACTAGCTCAGGCTTGGGGCTCCTGCCCACCCTGAGCTCAATCTGCAGCTGGCACTGTAGCTTACAAACCAAGCTTTCTGGACCAAAAGTATTCTTCAACAAGGAACAGGAGCTGGACTTGAATTATCCTTCTGGCCCCTTCCAACTCAGGCAATTCTATGATTCTAAGCAGTATCCTGACAAGCCAAATCCACTGCTTGCTATCACTGGTGTGCCTCAAATACTTCCCTATTCTTCTGAGCACACCATTCCCTTGCCACACACCCTTTGCCTCCTCTTTCAAGCACAGCTGCCCTTCAAGATAACCATTGTCCATCCCTACTTGTCACTCAGGTCCTCATAGAAGCCAGCCCTTCTCATGACTTCTGATATCCCTTGCTAGATCAAATTCCAGTAGGACATTGGCTTTTCTCACATCATCTCTGCATGCTCAGACAATGTTTGTATTCCTCACAGATTTCACTGAGGTATTACTGGACAGTACTGAGGTGTAAATACACCATGCATCACGACATGCCTGTAAATGAGAACTGGCAGCTTATTTGCTGTTATTTCTCTTTTATAGCCACTTCTCTTTGCTCTCTAAACATTACTCCCCTTTCTGTCTCTTGTGAGATCCGGGCTGTGGCACCTTTGCTCAATCTCCACTCAGCTCACCCTGCACGTGCTGTCCCAGACAATTCTGGCTGCCTCCATTTTCTGCCTGTAATTCTGCCCCCAGCTAAACAGAAGAGTAGGTGATTACAATTTCATTCAATCAGGAGGTGAAGGAGATGGGACACATGCACAGCAAGCCGAGAAAGGAGTGGCAATCAGATTACAGCTGTAGCCTAGAGCACAATTCTTCATAATGTGAATTTATAATGGGTCTCTGGTCTAGGGCACAAAATAGACGTTTTACCCAGAGTGCCATAGTCACCCAAAGACATTTACTTCGGAAAATACTGATCCTGGTATAAACATCTAAACTTTAATAAAACAATTACAGATGCACTGATTGCATAGCTCCCTTAGACAGTGAAGACATAGGAAAGTGAGCAGAAGACAGTATCAGGCCACTTACATAAAGATTTACTGAGAACTCACCCTTGGTGAGGTCAATGCCTTATCCATATCCAAGGATTACTCACTGAGCAAAAGCCATCTCAAAACATATTCCATCTCAGACACACGTTGTCCTTTGCAGGATCAGTGTATTTAAAGAAATTAAGTCAATAACCAGTATATTCACTGCCATTTTGTATTCACAGTATCCAGACCCCTTACACATCTCAATATAACATTAAATTTAAAAAACAACGTGATGTCTTTGGGGGCTTCTTGCTGTTTCTGCTCAGAAACACTTTGACACTAGCAAACAAGTTGTGTTTAAGTATGACAAGTTAGCTTGTCATATTTCAAGTGACAAATGTGACTCTGCCCACAGAATAGAAAAATAAATAAATATTTACAGGAAAGAGAAGAGTCCAGTCAGGAGGAGATGCAAATCTACCTCTCTGTCTTTTTAACCTAACTAGTTGACCATTTACATTTCATATTTCCGAACAAATTCAAATAGAATTATTCCAAACAAACATTTCAATACTAAATAAGTTTTTTCTCTGTTCTGAGGGAAGCATCAAATCCACAGCCCCTCCTTTCTGGTCAAGTCACCCTAACCAAATGACAATTATTCAGAAAATAGGAGCATCTCAGAACTACAGGGATTTGCACCCGTCATTATCCCCTGGCCAGCACAAGCATCTGCACAAAGGCTGAGTATATACTAAAATTCTGTGCACAGTGTAGCAGCTAAACCTCTGTTCTCTTCTGCTTTGTTGCTGTTGGATGTTGCATATTAATTTCCTCCATGCCAGGCTCTCCCCATTTTGTTTACAGCAAACTCCATCCCATTGACTCTTTTCACAACCACCACCCCAGGAACTGGGCACCTCTGCCTTGAGTACCTACTCTGTGTCTGAGCTAGCCCCCAGTCCAGAAGGTGGGAGCACATTCACATTGTGCCACATACACAGAGAAGAGGCTGCTGCAGGGATGCCCTCACCTCCAGGAGAATGGAACAGGCTCCGTTTATTTTTAGATTAGGAGCTACTTTTTCGGTATTTGGGTTTTACCACTCCATAAACCCTGGAGGCAGAAAAACACACTGAGTGGAACAGGAGAGCTATACCAGCCATAAGATCTCACTTGGGCACTGTTGAACGCAGGAGAAAAGACTCCTACTTCCTAGGCTGCATTTATACATCAATACAGCTCTCTCCATTCTGCAGCTGACCTTTTTTCCTAGGACTGATTTGAGACCTTACATGAACCTCTAAACCCAAAAGCCTTCAACACCTCCAAAAAAAAATTTAACGCTGATTCCTTAATTTCTTTCTCTAGCACCTCTATCTGAATCATCCCTTAGTGCTCTGCTGGAAAAAAAACTAATGATGACAAACACAAAAAAAAAATCCAAGAGACTCAAGGGAACTGTGTTTACACTAGAAAAACAGTAAAAGATGCCGAGGTCACTTAACAGGGTACTACATCATAACTTGCTGTATTGCATACAACTACTGAGCTTTTACCTAGGTCTCTTTTTGGCCTGAGACCAAAGCAAGCTGGGTTTTCTGTGGCATTACTACTGATTTGTCTTGGTCTTAGAATATACATTGCTATAACTAGATAGCTTGAGAATCTATTGGCAAACTGCAGGTCATAGTTATCTTTTACTGTCTCCAATGAGAACAAAGGTTTGTCTTTATGTATATATCCAGCTCCTTGCACAAGTGTCCCTGCTTTCACTGTGATCTGTTTTCTCCTGATACTCATACCTGACTAGGTTATAGCTGGGTTCCACAATATCAATCTTAGTTCAATTGCATTCAGCTAGCAATTCAGTCATGTCATCTCAGTCAAGTTTTATTCACAAAAAACTTCATCTTTCATTCAGAACAGAAATCCACTGTTCTGATAGCTATCATATTTCCTGGCCTCATATCAGGAAAGCGTGTGCTTGCTCACATGCTGAGCAGGGCTGGACTCTAAGCGAGGATTTCAAAGCCATTTAGAAAACAGTGTCCTTGAACTGACTCAAGTAGTCAGTTTCTAGAAACTGTCCCAGAAGAAAGTCTTATTCAGCTCCTATTTCCCACCACATACCTTCTTTCAGAAGAGAGCTTTATCACTCCCTCCCCAGCTCCATGCAAGTGCTAAGGTAAGGGCAATATGCATCAGAACAGATGCTGTGGCAGGAGTGTGTTTACATGAAGCTGCTGACAGCAGATGCCAGCTTGTAAAATTAGCCAATAAAAATACCAGCATCACTGTTTACAACCACTCTGAGCAAGACGGGCTGCCAGCAAACTGGAAAGCACATTGCGCAGGCATACCAGGTTAAAGTTACAGAATGTGGAAAAGCAGCATCATTTTTAGGCTAGCAGAGGCGTGATTCTCATTCAAGTACAAGGGAGTCAACCATGAGCTGCCAAACAGTTTCAGTCCTTCTCCCTTTTGCATTAAAAAATAGTTCTATTTAAGTGTTAAAACATCAAAGAACCAGAAACACTGTAAATGCAAAAGCACGTGTATCGCTAGCTATTGAAAGTTTTGTGTTCTATCGATGCCTTTACCTGGTCTTAAAAATTGAGAGCCAGACATGGTTAAAGGATAAGGGGTTTCTACCTCAGTATTTTAATAAGGATCCTTGTGGTGCACCGTTTCGCTAAGGTGGGATGTGCCCAAATGCACAGACACGAGAAATCACATGTACAATTTGTAGCCCTTACAAATTAGCATAGCTAACAAGGATGCCCCAATGAGAGGCTTGAATGAAAGCAGTCATATCCCTAGGAATTTCCCCCTGGATGGGCCAAATCTCCAGTTTACAGGATATGTTCTAGGAAGGACCTGGGTTTCTCAAGGTAGCATAAGGCTTTCCAGCCTCGAGCTGCAAGGCCTTTAGGGTGTTTGGTCTCCTGGCCTAACAAAATGCTAGGACAATGCTAAGTTGTCAGAGTTAAGGAATTAGAAGTATGTGTGCTAGGAGTACTGAGGATACATAAAAGGTATATAAAAGAACTAGCAAATAAATCATCTTGGTATCACTATGACTCTGGTCAAACCTGAAATTTAGTGACACATGCACTGCAAATGTGTTATACACCAGGAAACTGTTACTTCAACTTAAACCTCCTCTAGTACTCTTTGCAATCAAAAATATAATTTAAAAAAGTCCTGATTTTTGTACAAAATTGTTGTCTGCAACTTACCAATGGAGATCTGGAGATACTCAGACTGATCCTTTCAGAATGTTAAAACAGTACTAAAATTTTTCACCAGTTAATTATCATTAATTCTTCTGAGTAATTTAAAATAACATTAAGACTAGAATCTAGACTAAAATAAAATTAAGACCCTCAAGAAAATTATTAAAATTATGTTTTTGAAAATAACACTGCCACATAAGGCCAAGTTTTAGAACATTTTTTTTCCTGTCCATTGATTTTCCTGCATCAGAAAATATCAACCTTCATTAAAATTTCAATTAATGCATACTGTAATACCCTTAATTAGAAAACTAGAACTATAAACGGAAATGTTAAAGTAACAGAGATATTTCAGAGATTAAGTTTGAGAACAAGTTTTGACAGCTTTTACTTTCATTTTCAACAAACAGTCCTCTGAAAAGAATTTCACTTTATGAATGTTTAATAAGCTATTAATGACTTCTGTAAGCCTGTTGGAGGTATAAGCAAGAAGTTAAAAAAAAGGTAAGTAAAACCACTAGAAGAATTAAACATTTTATATATAACCCATAATTAAAAGTAGCTTCTTTTTTCTCTACAATCAAAAGCTAATATCGGTTAATAACATAACATACCTTTGGGATGCATCCATGAAACTACAGTACTAGATGAACCATATGCCTGCAATGCCTTTTCCACAAGAAGCAGTCAATAGCTTCAGTCTTCTGCCTTATGGAGAAATACAAGAGAAATGAAATGAAAGGAATAAAATCAAAGTGCTGAAATCCTGTTGTCAACAGAATTCAAAGACTTGAATTTAAACCAGCACTTTCCTTCCAGACACTGAAAAAGCTAATAAATGCAACCTACCCCAACATTAAATTAAAAAAAGGCAACAAATCACTTTCTACTCTACTACTCTCTTGCAAGAATAAGCAAGAGCCTCCAACATTCACCTAAGCAATAAATAGTAAATGATATCTATTTTATGATTTTAGGTAGTAGGGAGACCTTTACAAGAGGTCTGTGGTTGGTGGCAATGGTGTTAATAAGCCCTTTGGTTTCTTTTTTGTCAACAAAATAATTGGGCTTTCTCTGTGAGCAGCTGTTGGTCATGAGTAGCCTGGGGCTTCTCACCTGTGTAGGTGGGCTCTGACTCTAGAGCATATTTAAAACATAAAGTGGACAATAAGAATTCTCAGTTTTGGGAGCTGAAGAAACCTTTCTTTCATATTCTAGTAAGTAGAGATGTTTTTTTCTCTATTTAGTTTATTCTTGAGAAGTACCACAGTAGCTTTTTCTTAAGGCCCTCTTTATCCTATATATGTGTTTTTCTAATAAGTAACAGGCTTTTTTTT
>VYZP01079006.1:174-11602 GCA_013400635.1 Hypocryptadius cinnamomeus | reverse complement strand
GGAGAAGGTGGCTGCTGCAATTGTTGTTTCAGAAAATTAGTTAAAAATTTGTGTCTTCCTTGGGCAGTCTGATTGTTACTCTAATTGTTAGTTAAGCTTTGCCTGCTAGGTACAGGAAGCTTTGCCTGCTCAATGCAGGGAGCTTCTATCCAGAGCTGCTAATATATTGATCAAGGTTTGATTCTCTACTTAAATATATACAGAACTTCAAGCTGAGGAGAATTGTGGAGATGTATTGGTGCTGGTTCAGGTGCATAAAATGAAGCACATGCAAGAAACCACTGGAAAGAGACTTGGTTCTTGGTGAGTGCAGAAGAAATGTGGTCTGTTGATAGTGCTTGATGTGATTAACTTAACTGATGTATATTTTTATTCCTGTAAAGTTCCAGAGATTTGATTCAGACTGTTTATCTTATTATGATATGACCTAGGGACTTCATTCATGCTCTCTGTTTGTGAGCTGGTGTTTATGGCAGAGTTGAGGAGTCTTAAGATGCATGTGGTCATAACTAAGAGCCTGAAAGGATTGTTTGAATCTTTGATGGTCTGTATATCAACTTTCACTTTTCTGGGGTTTATTATGTGTAAAGCAGGGGCTGCCACCAAGACTTCATATATGCTCTTCCCTAGATAAAATCTTGGAAATGGTTTCTCACAGATGCAGTTGCACAGAACTGAATGGCTTTCCTTTTGCTTCTAGTGTGCTATTTTTGTAAACCTGTTCAATAACACTTAACCCTTTCACTTAATTTCATTCTGGTTTTGATCTGTTTATAGCAAGTTCTCCATCTAGATGTGAGTAAAGGCATTTGACAAAGTCTCTAGTGATTGATTCCTTGCTCCCGTTATGTGGTGTGTATGATAAGGTGCTTTCTTGCCAGGATCCCTAAGGACTTGTGCTGTGCTGACAATAATTGGCAAGTGCTTTAAACTGCTCCATGAGTTATGTGCTCCTGGATGAGGAGGGTGAGTGGGAAGGATAGGGCTCATAATTCCCCAACAGGGAAAACTTTTTCTTAGCCAAATGTTTGTCTCACTAGTGGTAAATTGGATTATATGCAGGTTGTAGGATAGTAAGGATGGACTCTTTCTGCTTAACTGTACATATTCATGTTAAATGAGAGCAAAGAGCACGGAAAGCAACTGTCATGGACTTCTGGAGAGTTATTGTCTCTTTAGCTGTTGAGTCTAGAATTGAAATTAAGGTAAAATTAAGGCCTCCAAATGGGAAACTTCACCGAAACTTGCAAAAGACAAACATGGATCTACCTGAAGGATTTCAAAAGGTAACATATAGAAGCTACATTGGACATCTTAAAAGTGATTTTTAGTACCTTTTTCTCTGTAATGTGCAGCATCTGAGGAAAGTTTCACTTCACTAGAAGTGCGTGTTCATGCTGTAATACTCAACCCCTTCACAGGTTTAACTTCAAGAAACTGAACTCATGCCTGTGTTTTCCTTTGATAATTTTACTTTCCTTGTTGGTAATGTTTCCATAGTATTTCTTAAATTAGTAATTAATACCTGAAAAAATTCTCTTATATAGAAGCTACTCTAATGAAAAAAATAATTGATTGAATAATGTTCCTTTAGCACATAGCTGTAATGGCCAGTTGATTTTTATGGTCTCACCATTTTGTACTGGTCCTCGGAGTTCAAGATTTTTTTCTTCCTCATGCTAATGCTGTATCTGCTAGAATAAATGTGGTGTGTCGACAGGCAAATAATTAAAAAATAAGCATTTAATTCCTGTAGTGTGCTGATAGGGTCTACCTTATGTCTTATTACTCGAACTAAGAAATACTGATTTGGGAGTTAGCTCATCACATCAGGCATGACACAGACCATGGAAATGCCTCATAGGCTATGAATGTGAAGTCTGAGTTCTGATGTAAATGACCACCTAAGTCAATATCTTCTATTTAGACCTGAGTTTATAAAAGGGCAAAGGAGTAGGATTTCTATCTCAGATGTCTAGTGAATAAAAAGAATCATAGGTGATATCTGTCAAGCAAACTCGGTACATCCACTTGTCATATGTGGATGGGAAACTGCATCCTTCGGCTGAAGTCCTGCTCTTCAGTTTAATATGACTGTTTGGCTCTACTTCATCTGCTTTTATGTTATATTTAACTGTCCTTCAAGGGGCCAAAGTGGTGTGACTGCAACTAGGCAGGGAGTAGGTAGTTAAGCAGTAGTGTGATTGAGGTTGGTGTATATGTCCAGGTATGATAGTGTTTCAACTGCTTTGTGGAAGTGGGATGAATATTTAGGTAGTATTGGCTTCCCTTTTTTATGACTAAGAAGAACAGAAGTTGCTATCGTGGTATCTTTGATGTACAAGGTTCTTTCTGAAAGAACTAGCTGCAAATGTTTTCTCCTGTCAAGTTTCTGATTTTTCTCTTGCTTCTGTGCCACTTTGCAGTCTGGCTTCAGGGCAAAATATTCAGCAACTTTCATCTCAGATGGTGAGAATGCTCATGGGTTTTCCCCAAACTATATACTCCAGCTTGAGGGAAATTGCAGTGCTAGTGGTTAACTGTACAATATACTTCTTGGTGAAGTGGAGAGGTTAGCCTTGGCTTAGGAAGTTTGCCTAGTGTAAATATTAGTTTGGCAAGTCATTGGACTGACACTCTTACTCTAATTGGTCAGTGGTTGACCCAAACACCCGTGGGGTTTTCCAAAATGAAGACTGACTGAAACTGCTTATAGTGAAATGTATGACTTTAACCAAAGCCGAAATATCTTCTTCCTGGTTTAATTAAATTGACTTCTTTTTTTGTCTATTTGGAATTCTAGTTGTGGTGAGCTAAAAGTTATTTTGAGCTTTACTCTCAGCAGGAAGCCTGAATCATGTGTGCTGTGGTAGGGCAGTCCAGGGACACACGGAGTGCAGGAACTGGGTTTATAATTAGAGTGAGTGACTGGCCTTTGGTTAAGCCAGCAGGCTGTTTCAGAGGTGGGAGGTGGCTACAGGGGTGGCTTCTGTGATAAGGGGCTATCAGCTTCCCCCATGTTTGATAGAGCCAATGCCTGCTGGCTCCAAGATGGAACTGCTGCTCTCCAGGGCCGAGCCCATCAGTGCTGGTGATAGCACTTCTGGGATAACAGAGTTAAGAATGGGGGAAATAGCTGTGCAACAGCAAATGCAGCCAGAAAGAGCAGTGAGAACACGTGGGATGAACAGCCCTGCAGACACACAGGTCAGTGAAGGAAGGGCAGGAGGTGCTCTGGGCATCGGAGCTGTGATTCCCCTGCAGCCCATGGGGAAGACAATGGTGAGGCAGCTGTGCCCATGGAGGTCCACAGTGGAGTAGGTGGATGCCCAAAGGAGATTGTTACCCCATTGGGATAACTGGAGCAGCCTCCTTGGCAGGAGAGAGGAGGCTCCTGTGGCTCTGTGGAGAGAGGACCCCACACTGGAGCAGGTTTGTTGTCAGGACTGGTGACCCTCAGAAGAGACGTGCCAGAGCAGCCTCTTCTTGAAGGACTGCATCCCATGAAAGGGACCCATGCTGGAGCAATGTCTTTCTTTGAATGTCATTGTATGAATGAAGTGCCAGACACAGATTCTGCTATGGTGTCTTCTCTGGTAGTTTGCAAGCAGGTGTTCTACAAAAGCAGTATCTAGAGTATCTAGAAACTTTAAAAAAATCTTCTTAAATGTACTTCTGGCTTGCTGTGCAGTTCATTCAGACCTTGGTTACAGAAGGTGAGTTAAGGCGAGTGCAAGGGTCTAGCTCTCAGCTGGGAACTGTAGAAGGCATTCAAATCTTGCATGCAAAAACTACTTTGCAGGAGTACAAGATAAATGTGGTTAGAGTGCAGGCAAGGTGCCAGCAGCCTGCCACAGACTGTTGTGTAACTGCAGGACAGTTATAAATAAAATCAAATCAAATCCTTTGTATGCTTTTTCTCATTCAAGGTAGATGTTAATCCCTTAATATCTTAAGGCAATGATTCATCAGGTGTTAGGTTCTGTATGTGGGTTATCAAAAAGCATCTTGAGCAACTTTGTTGTTAACTATTCTCACCAAACAAGCAATGTTGCTTGACTTTGATTTTACTCCAAGATATCCAGCTACTGTAGCTCATGAAAAACCTTGTGTTATATTAGTAGTGATCCTGTTCCTCGTCTTAAACATATTGGAAGCATCTATAACATATGATATAATCAGAACAGATTGTGACCCTCATACCCCCTGATTTGAATTGGATTCTGGCAAAATTCAGCTCTATCCAGGGTCTTATAATTGTGTTCTTAGCAATCATGTATACTAATTAGCTGTAATCATGCTGTGTAGAAAAAAATTGTGTGCAATATGTAACTTCCATCAAATGTATGGCTCTCCTAGCCACTTGGTAATGTTTCTTTTTGGTGGTGGCTGGAGAGAAATCTTGCTGACTTTTCTGCTACTAGTTTATTTCTCTTCTGAAAATGAATTGTAAGATATTTGTGTTTCATTGGAAAGCTACTGAGCTGACAGCTGAAGAAATACAGGAGGATGATGAGAAATTTTTGTGCCTTGGGCATTTGATAGCTTAATCTGTTTGTCCATGAGTGAATAGGTCTGTCTTGTAGGAAGTTATATGTGGAGGCCTGTGTCTTTGGTAGTATATGGAGACAGGATAATTCACCTTTGTTCAGTAAATCAGTGTGAGAATGTATTCAAAATAGCTTGACATGGCATATGCTGTGATCTGGGTGGTTTGATTCGGTAGTGGAATAATCATAGAATTGTTAAGGCTGGAAAAGACCTCTAAAGTAGAGTCCAACCATTAACATTAGCACTGCTGAGTCCACCACTAAACCTTGTCCCAAAGTGCCACATCCACACTCTTCTGACTAGAGACTGGTTTCACTGCTTCCCTGGGCAGCCTGTTACCAATGCCTGACCACCCTTTCCTAGAAGAAATTTTCCCTAATATCCAATCTAAATGTTCACTGGTGCAACTTGAGACCATTTCCTCTTGTCCTACAATTTCTTACAGATGAGAAGAGGCTGACCACACCTGGATACAAGCTGCTTTCAGATAGTTGTAGAGAATGAGAAAGTCCCCCCTGAACCTTCTTTTCTCCAGGCTAAACAATCCCAGTTCTCCCAGCTGCTCCTTATCAGACTTATGATCCAGACCCTTCCAGGGCTCTGTTGCCCTTCTCTTGATAAGTTCCAGCCCCTCAATGTCCTTCTTCTTATGAGACACCCAGAACTGAACACAGGATTTGAGGTGCAGCCTCACCTGTGCTGAATAGAGGGGGACAGTCACTGCCCTGGTCCTGCTGGCCACACTATTGCTGATCCAGGCCAGGATGCCACTGGCCTTCTTGGCCACCTGGGCACACCCTGGCTCGCATTTGGCTGCTGTCGACCAGTAACCCCAGGTCTTTTTCTGCTGGGCAGCTTTCCAGCCACTCTGCTCAAGCCTGTAGCAATAGCTGGGGTGGTTGTGGCCAAAGGCCAGGACCTGGCACTTGGGCTTGTTGAAACTCCCTGCAATTGCAGGACCGAGTTCAAATGTTGTGTCTGGTCTTATGTTTTGCTGGGAATGCTATGTGTGCTTATTGGCATTAAAAATCACATGGACGTAATTATGGGACAGATGGAGATTGATCATGGCTCGGTGGTTTTTTTCTACAGAATATTCGGGAACTACCACAATTCCTGACAACATAACTTTTATTTTAGACCTTTGTCCCCATAAATAAATGTAACTTATCAGTTTCTCATGATGACTTATTCTGTATTTCATGTGGTTGGCAACATTAGAAGCTGAAAGTAAACTGTGATAGCTTTCCTTGCTCATTCTTTTCAGCTATTCAAGAAGATCTAAACACTTCAACAAAACTCTGAAAACAACCCTTTTTAATTAAAAATTTGATACTTGAAAAAAAGAAAGAAGACAAATAACTGGGAAAGCATGCTCTGCTTTTGCAATAAGATAGTAGTTAAGGCTGCCCAGCCCCTTTCCTTTGGGTAATTTTTGCAAATGAAGTTTGCCCAATTATCTAAATACAGGCCGGTTTTTGCTATGAGGTCTGAAGTGTACCAAGATATGAAGAGGACTCTCTCTGGGGCTTGATCAAAAGAAGACATCTGGGAGTACTTTTACTTTGCTGGCCCGGAAGAAGGTTCCTCATTTTCTATATTCCTACTGGAGATCTGTGTGTTTCACTCTTGTGTTGAGGTTGAAGTCGATGGGAGTTATCTTAATTAGACTGTATCATCATATATGCACAGACTAAGTGCTCACTTTTGTGCCTTTAGTCAATCTAGTCTTTTGAAAGCAAACCAGATTGAGTCAGTGGTGTTTGGATGTGTGGTTTTGATCAGTCTGGAATTTGACTGCACCAGTTCATCACGCAGTCCCTGGCAGTAGTGTTATTGCCTGTGGTATGTCATGGCCCCGAAGAGCCATGGGCCTTTTGGCATGGCTGAAGGTTTCACAGGAGGTTACTGAGAGCAGGGGAAGGGTGGCCTGATCTTTTCTTTCCATTCCAGGCCCAGAAACAAAAAATGTTTTTCCCATGGTCAGGCATTTTACTGTAAACTTGGCCACATTAGGTTTGAGTGGTCAAACTGTGCTGTGTCCTGGCCAGCTCCTTTTCAGGATGATCAGTCCTCTTCTTGCTGGCAGGCAACTATTTTAACATCACTTGCTTCTATAGAGAGGCTCCTTACATCGGGTCCAGCCTATTTGACAATTTTCAACTAATGTCTGATTTAAAACTATTTTCATCCTGTAATTACTACAATGAAAATACCAAAGAAATTGATTTCTCATATTCCTCCCGTTATATTACTCTAGATTCCTGTCTAAGTGCCGAGGGGTTAAATATGATTCATGTAATCTACTTTCCCACTAATCATTTATTCAATTACCTATTAGAACTCAGGCAAGAAAGACCAAAAAAGGAAAGGGGAGAGACCAACCTGGAGTATATATTCAATAAAATGCTACAAAAAACAACCAATCATTAATTATCTAATCAGCATTCTGCGAGTCTTTTAGCCATGATCTCATTACTGTAATTAATTGCAAGAATCATTTTTGTAAACAGAGCACAATAAAAGTATATGCAACATAACAGCATCCAAATTAAATCTAAATCCCAGAATGAATAACAGAGAAAGCTGGAAGATATTACTAAGAGAGGGCGTCATTAAAGGAGATCATATTTCAATGTCAAAATCTGGTGGGCTACTTGTGCTGCAGGAGTAAATCAATAGTGTTGCATTGAAAGGACTGGGCCAGATCCACTTTGGTGCAATTAATCACTACTCCATTAAAGCTTGGAGTAGTAGGGGTGGCTTCTTAGCCAGTAAAATTGGATTTTCTTTTTGTAGCTTCTGGGACCGCCATGTTGGCAAAGCTTCTGTGCTTGGCTAGTTTTTTTTGCACTGAATGGGTAAGATTGTTCATGTACTTGAAGGATTTAGGAAATCTGGTCCCTTTCCTTTTAGAAGTGGAGAGGTTCTTGAAGGATTTCACACGTCAAATGTCTTCCCTTTGGCTAGCTTTCTGTAGCCCTTCACTTCTCATAGTGGTAGCCCTACTCTATTTTTTAAGACTGTTTCTACAATAAATAATTAAACTATGCAGACAGATCCCACAAACACCTGCCGGGCTTCCAGCAAAGTTATTTTATGATACTTTCAGGATTCTACATTTAATATTCCAGCAGCACAATACATTACTGTCTTTGGCCTTACCAGCCTTTTGGTTGCAGTATTTTGTCATCTTTTTCTCCTTTTCATTTAATTTTTCATTATTTTTTTCTGAGGATCAATGTCGGGATTCATTTAAAAGCTATAAAGCAATATATATAAAACAGTCCCAACAACCATAGGCTTGGTTATGTCATTGATTTCTTTTCTGAGCAGAATTCCCTGCTGTCTGCAGTGGTGAGTTGCTCAAAGGTATTGACAGTGTGTATCCCTCCACAGAGAATTTAGATTTAAAACATGATGCCTTCTAGCTGAAAAGGTCTGAGGAGTGCATTAACTTTGGGGTAAAAGCTGTGTTGTACAAAAAACCCCAACAATTCCCCCCACCCCCACCCCAGCAGACTCTAAACTTTCCCTGACTGTAGAAATGAGTGTTCCAGCTGTAATGTCAGGGAAACCCCTCATTAATGCTTCCACCTCTCCCTGCCTCACCTGACAAAGAACTGGGCTGTTGGTCCAATCTGAGCTTCTTGGGATGGGGTAGGAGGCAAATGTTCCTGATGATTTTCTGTGTGGAGGATCCCCCCTTGTCTGTTGCTCCAAGCCATGTTTGTTTTATCTGGAAAAATTGGCCAAGGCCCCGATTTTGAGGAACTTGAGGACCTTGTCTTGCATTGTACTGCTCCTTGCTAGCAAGTGCTACCCGCCTGCCTTGGTGTGGTACCGTGCCAATGTGTGGGTCAGGATGTGCTTTGGAAGGTTTGCTGTGACACTGCGATGTATTTATTGAGCTACTGTGTTCAGAGCACCCCTTAAATCCTCCCTCAAAGAAAATTCTACAGAGGAAATGCAGAATGCCTTGTTAATTCAGTTTTTAATGGTGAATGCCCCATGGATTTCCCTTTGATAATCACAGTTTGCTTCCATGAGCAGGCGAGCAGGTCATACCTTCTTAAGTCTGCAAATTCCTTCAGGTAAAACTGAGTGTTAGCCAGTTCTGTAGATGAGGGGAATAATAAAAAGTGGAACTTTGGCCTCTGCCTGTTTTGCAGGTATATAAATAGTGGAAATACAGCTGAGCCAGAGAACTGCATTTCTTTGTGATGGAGAGAAGACATTTTAAGTCACTGACTAATTTTGTTTTTAAAGACTTAAATGTCCTTAAAGCATTTTTTGCTTTGGAAGGATGATTCTGATGTTTTATAGAGTCAGCCTCATGTTTAAATTCATTTGTCCTCAAAAATGCACTGCTGCTGCATTTAACAAGTGTATTTTAATGGTGGGGTTAAAATGAATGCCTTTTTTTTCCCAGTAAAAATAAAAGTGTGCCATCGATATGAATTAATAATTTCCAAAGTAATAAATATTATGAACTTATTCTAAGACACACTGGGATAATATTTTTCTGGTTTTAGACCATTAGCCAATTTTTACATATGCTCTGGCATGCTGGAGAGGTGCCATAGAGGGGTCTGCATGTTTTTCTAGTGCAGCTGTTAGATCAGTTGTATTGCTTGATTGATGCATCATGTCAGCGAGCCCTGGGGAATATGCCCACAGAGTAAGAATGCCAGGACCCTCCACAGGACATAGGCATGACTCCACCTGTGCTGAGTCTTTGTGAAGGCTGGGCACAGAAGGTGTTTGGTTTCTTGTGCTGGGAAAGCTTTGGCCTGTGCAGGAGTTCTTTATTCACTTTTGAGTTTTGGCAGACTGGGTGTACAAGTCCTGCTTTGGGTGCTGAGGCACTTGGGATTTGAAAGAGAGGTAATGCCCTTCATCTAAGGGCATCTGTTTATTTGGATTATATAGCATGGAAAGCATTTGTGGTTATATTGACCTTTACTTGTTTGCTGCTTTCTGTGCAGTGTCTGAAATTAGATTATTTTTGAAGTTTAGTTGCTTAGGAAGGTTTGGGAAAATGTTAGCTGTCATGAAATGTGGAGTATTTTGTATTGGGAAAAAATATTACCTTCCAGGTAGCAGTAATAGCTATTTTTCCTCAAAGAATTACATGGTACTTTCCATTGGCTTTAATCCTGACCCTCAAAGAATAGATTTTACCATCTGCATGATAACCAAGTTTGGGAAATAAGCTTCTAAAGGAATAGTAAATGCATCGTCTGTCCATGTGGGATTATTAAACTGGAACAGCTACATGGTATTTTGTCAGTTGTCTCCCATCTTCAATTTGAAACATGGACAGCTCAGTTTCTCCATTTACAGCTTTGAATATACTTGAGAAACTAATAAACTGACATGACAGATACAGAGGGATTACAGGATATCAAGCAGTATTTTCCAAATGGGGTAACAACTGCTATGAAAAAGCATTCTATTGTAATAATGAAAGTTATCTTCTTACATCTTCTGCTTGCTGGTCTGGAATCACCAAAGAGATGAAAATTTCTCTGGCAGCAAAATACTTGGCAAACCTGCTGTGGGTGGTTTGCCAGTGTTTACTGCTCTGAATAACTAATGTAGATAAGCCCCTCACCATTACACTGGGAAATATCAGATGAAGCACTCTCTTCTTCTTAGGCTGACATGAATCTTTTACTTCTCTGAAACCTCTCTTTTGCTGCATCTCTGTGAAACTAGTGAGAGTGATTCTGGGGGCATCTCACCAGGCTCCAATGGTTTTGATCACTGTCCCAGTTCTTTCCAACCATGTGTCCCTCTGAGGTGTGTGCAAAAACTAGAGAATAGATTTCATGGCTGTGCAGAACAGTCCCTTCCGAAGCTTCCAGGGGATCTGGGAACACTGCCTCTCTGACTGATGAGGCCTTACTGAAAACAAGTGAATACTGAGGCCAGGGCTACCTGGACTGAGTTGCTAGGACCCCAAGGATCTCAGTGCAAAAGGTGCTAGCAATAGCCCCGTGGTATTTGTGCAAAAATGAACATCTTAGCAGTGAATTGTATTTGGAGAAAGTGCTCGAAATTTACACTAGAAAGTTTTCCCTTGTAGGACACTTTAATCCTTGCTGGCTCTTGCTATACTTAGAATCTCAGGACAAGAATGCTGTTTTTTCTTTTTTGATTGGATTTCAATCTAGAAAATTATTATTTGAAGAGAATCTTCAGGCATAACTGTAAGTACTTGCTTAGCAACCTTGTATTAATGGCCTTTCTGAACAAAGGTGACCCTGAGTACATGAGTATTTTTCTTTCTTCGTTGTGTCTGGTGTTATGACTCAGCTAGGGATGAAATTGAACCCAGTTTGCATAGAATTGCAGAAGTGCATTACAGGGACACTCCATAATACATAAAAATAAATTTAACAAGGGCCAGTGTTGGATTCTGCACTGGGATGGGGTAACTCTGGATGTGTGTACAGACTGGGGAACGAGATGATGGAGAGCAGTACTATGAAAAGGGACCTGGGGGTCCTTGTCAATGGCAAGTTGAATATGAGAATTTTCTGGGCAATCATGTTCCTTTAGATTTCTCCATTGCCCATGCTGCCTGCCCTATAGCCTCCCTTCCTCCTGAGGAAGCAGACATAAGCAAGAAGGAGATACCCCAACTTGATGGAGCAAATGGGTTTTGCAGTTTCCTAGGGCTCTAAATTTTTGGTAGGGTTATTGAGGAACTGGGTGTGGGGGGGGAGATACATGCCCTGGAAGTGGAGAAGGCCACTGGCATCTTGAGCTGTTGTGACTGCAGGCAAGGAAACGTGGTCAGGTCTTCTCTTGCATCCTGCCCCACATATCAACACCCCTCTCTCCCTTTCCTGTCTCTGATGGGCAGTCT
>VYZP01079003.1:893-15283 GCA_013400635.1 Hypocryptadius cinnamomeus | reverse complement strand
AGGGCCTGCCCACCCTTCCAGGAACAATTCCTGACCAATATCCCATCTAAATCTACCTTCAGGCTGAGGGCAGAGAGGAAACACCAACATGCCAGGGCTCCCCACTGCTGTGAGGGGGGTCCTGTACCCCCTGTTCCCCATGGCCACCACAGGGGTCCCTCAGCAGCACCCTGCCTTCCCAAACTGGACTTTAATCACTCTAAAATCTACTTTTTTTTTTTTACTCATTTGTCCAAGAAGTTACTGCTCATGGCTAGTCACAGTTTGGGAATCAGCTGTGCTCTCAGCTCACGAATTGTTGGCTTTTCTACCTTAGGTAGTGTTAAGTATTATTTTGTTCAGATGTTGGAACTAACATCTCATCTACCATGAGTTGTTAGGAGTTATTCTGCTGCTCCTGCCCTGGTAACGTCTCTCCCTGTGGGAAAAGCTTCTCTCCTCTGGAACAAAGGAATCACGTTGGGTTTACTCATCAAAAATTGCATATGTATAAAATAGCAGTGTTGGCCTTGGTCCCCAACCCTCCCCACGTCTGACTCGTGCCATACATCAGAACCCATCACCCGCAGCCTGGCAGCTCTCTCTGTTGCCATGGCAACAGCTCCACTACCCTTCCATGGAGAACCTCAAATATTCCCATTTTCAGAGCTGCTAGAACACCTCCAGCCCTGGCTGCTTTCATTCACTTGCTCACTCCCCTCCACGAGCTCTTCTCCCAGTTTAGAGTTACTCAGCACTTCTGGGCTCCTCGTGAGCTGGCTGAGAAAAAGTCCCACAGCACTTGGAGGTGCAAGTTTGTCTGGGGCCAGGATGCTGCCCTTGGGTTGATTTCATGTGCAGATCTATCATGGAATTAGCATTCCCTAATGTGTGTTAAATTGGTACTTAACAGAAAATTATCAGAGCCCTGGCTAATGCACACTTGTCTGCACTTACACACCAAGGGTAAAAGCTTCTGAGGAACCTCTGGCCCCAGGTGGGTGAGGTGAGCTGGGCTGGGTGGGCAGCACCTTCCCTGTGCTGAGTTTATGGTGGGAGGGTTGTGATGTGGTGTCACACCTGAATTGCACTGCCCAGCTCTCCCTGTCTGTGCAGGAGCTCTGGGATGGAGAATCCTGGGGGTCCCTGGGTTTGCCCCTCCTCTGGGTCCCCTTTTCTGCAGCTCCACAGCTCCATTGGGCACAGGTTTGGTTCTGGATAACCATAAATAATTATTGAGGGCTTATTATGTCACTTATGGAAACACTGCACTGGAAGAATGTGAATTTTGACTAAGATGGTTTTAAAAACAATTATTGGGGGAGCTTTTTTTTTTTTTTTTTTTTTTTGGTTCATACAAGTGTCATAGCAAGACACTTTGTGCTTTTATCCTGCTAGAAACTCCAGGCACAAATATTGCATTGTGTCCAGGGAGGAAAAAAGGGAAAGGCTGAGGGCATCTCAGGGTGTTCAGATCCTGGCACAGGGTGCCCAGAGCAGCTGTGGCTGCCCCTGGATCCCTGGCAGTGCCCAAGGCCAGGCTGGACAGGGCTTGGAGCAGCCTGGGACAGTGGGAGGTGTCCCTGCCATGGCAGGGGTGGGATGGGATGAGTTTTAAGGTCTCTTCCAATCCAAACCAGTCTGGGATTCTGTGATCTGGTGACACAACCAGATCTCAGCTAGATCCTCCACTCTAAACAGAAGGAGGTCGAGGGGCTGGGAGAGGAGCTGTGGTTTGGAAAGCCTGGATGCTGTGGCCACAGCTTTCCTGCACATCAGGAGCCTGTAAGAGCCTCACACTGGGAAAACAGCGGCTGAAGATTCAGGTAAGGGATAATAGCGAGGAGAACAAACTAAGAGAGCGAGAAAACAGCAGGAGAAAAAAATTCTCAGCTGCAAAATACTCAGTGACACTCCTGAAGAAGCTTGGCTCGGTGCAGCCCCAAATCCTGAGGCACTGGGAAGAACCAGCTCGGAGGATCCCCAGCCACTGCCCGGGGTTGGATTTACTCCCGGCAGGCAGGCAGTGCTCGGGCAGTGCCCGGTGTCCCCCGCACCCCGAGAGGGGCGGCTGCTCCTGCAGCGGGGCGCTGCCGTGAGCCGGGGGGGCTGCAGGGGCTGGGTGTGACCCACCCGCGGCACGGAGCTGTCCCTGTGCTGCTGCTGCTGCCCGCCACAGGCACCGGGCTCTGATCCCCGGGGATTTCTCCAGCGCTCCCTCGCTCCGCACAGCGCCCGGCCCGCTCCCCGCAGCCTCCCTGGCATCCCTGCGGCTTCCCGGAGCCCTGCCCGCAGCGCGGCTCCCCCCGAGCAAATGTCACCTGCAGCCAATGAAGCAGACCCCGAGGTGCCGCGAATGGATCCCAGGATTCTCATTTTCCTTCTCTATGTGATGATCCTGCACGAGCTGGTGAGTGGCTGGATGGAGTACCAGAAGCAGATGGCCAAGCCAAAGAAGCAGGCAGGTCCGGTGTGGTCCTCCAGGTGAGTTGCTGCCTGTGCTGTTCCCATAGGGGATGTTTTGATGGGGAGGATTGTTTTTGTGTGCATCCATCTGTCCTGATAGCTGTGTCTGTGTCTGTCTCATCTGCTGGGCATTATGCACTGAGGGGGATTAAGGTCTGTTAATCCTCTGAGCCTGCATTGTCTGAGCATCCCCTGCATTTGACACGCTTGCAGATAAACACGCCTGTCATTTGCCTGGGGTTTTTTTGGGATTTTTTCAGTGTAAATGTGCTGTAACTCAGCATATTTGCTGTGACTCAGGTTCCCTATCACCAGAACTGGAAGAGAAAAATGTGGGTAGCACAAGGAGCTACGCTTCATGCATGATATTCATCAATGAGGCACAAACCTCCAGAGACTGCTTGCAGTCAGAGTATTTCATGTTAAATCACTACTGTGCATGTCACTATCTCTCCGTCTCCTCCCACTCCCTGGGCTGTGCCCACTACACCAATCCCTTGTTTTCTGCCCAACAACAAAAATAAGCTGGAGAAATAAGGGCAATTAATGAAAAATGCTGCATATCTTTAAAATTCAGATCTGCTCCTGCAAACATTGTTTACGTGTTGTTCACATGTAACAGTGTTTGGGGTCGTGGTCAGCTTGGTTGGGGTCTTATCAGGAAGAATATCTGGACATCAGATATTCCTTATCTTCCATCAGCCCTGAGATTAGGGAGTCACACCCCAAAATCCATCTCAGGCCATGGCACACCAGCCCCTCAGAGCTTTGGACCTAAAAATGTGCCCGTGACCCAGTTTGCTCCAGGTCTGGCTGCTGCAGCTCGAGTGCACAGAGCTCTCAGCTCAGTCCTGATCCTAATCCTGTGATGTGCATCATTCCCAGCCCCAATTCCAGCCCTGCTGTGCCTGTGCTGCACAAACATCCCCCAGAGGTGGCTCCATCGATGACACCCCCAGAGAAAGCAGCGCTGTGAGGATGCACCCATGGCTCGCTGGAAATCAGCAGCTCCCAGCCCCTTCATCCACAGCTCAGGAATACCATCCCTGGCTGGATTTCCACAGCTCAGGAATACCATCCCTGGCTGGATTTCCAGACCAGCAGAGCTCAGCTGCACCTTGTGCAAGTGAAATGATCAGCACTGGGAACACTGCCATGGGTGGAGACGGCACAGAAATAGCTTGAAAGGGATGGGGCTGGCTGGGTTCTGATCGAGGTCAGAGGCAGATTTCCTCACTGTCTCCAAGGCAGAGTGCAGGGAGGAACTGGGACACAACTTGCAGTGAGCTCAGGGGCACCCTGATGCAGAGAGAAAATCTAATGGAGTTATTTGGGTTACTCGAAGCCACCAAACAAGTTGGATCAAGCAGCCAGAATAATGTGCCAAGACTGGGGGTTTTTAAAGAGAGTTAGGTACCCCATCAAAACCAAAAATGCCCAAGAGCTGCCACCTCACCCAGCCTTGGTTTGGGATGTGGGACCAAGCTGGATGATCTGTGCAGGGCTCCACATCCTGGAGCCATCCTGGAGCCATCCCAGCCCTTTCCATCCAAGCTGGGTGTGCAGCCCACCCTGCCCACCCTGCTGTCACAGCCCTGCTCCTGCTGCTCCTCCAGCTGCCCCCAGCTTGGAAAGCAGAGCCACCAGGTCTCTGTGGATCACCTGGATAATTCACAGGTTGTACCACGAGCAGGTGAAGCTCTGTCACCCAGAGAACTGCAGAATCACAGGAGGAACTTGGATCCTTTTAGTGGAATTAAGACTATCCCGTGTCAGGCTGTCCTCGCTGGTTCTGGTGCTGCCTAGGCTGACACACCCCTGCTGAAATAATGTGAGGTGTTCTTGACTGATGAGCCCACGAGGTTTCCAGTGCCCAGAGAGCACAGCTGGAACCAGATGTTCATCCTTCAGTTTGGCCCTGGGCTCAGAAAGCGCTCAGAAACAGCTGCCACATCTCCAGCCTGTCCATGGAGTTCAAGCTGTGGCTCAGCTGTGGGAAAAGCTTCCTCATGCCTTGAACCGGGCCAGGACCAGCACAGCACCTGCCCCAGAGCGAGAACCGGGACCTGGGACACCCGGCCAGCCCGGCTCAGCCCAGCCCAGCCCATCTCAGCTCAGCCCAGCCCAGCCTGGCCCAGCCCAGCTCAGCTCAGCTCAGCTCAGCTCAGCTCAGCTCAGCTCAGCTCAGCTCAGCTCAGCTCAGCTCAGCTCAGCTCAGCTCAGCTCAGCTCAGCTCAGCTCAGCTCAGCTCAGCTCAGCCCAGCCCAGCTCAGCTCAGCCCATCTCAGCTCAGCCCAGCCCAGCCTGGCCCAGCCCAGCTCAGCTCAGCTCAGCCCGGCCCAGCTCAGCTCAGCCCGGCCCGGCCCAGCCCAGCCCAGCCCAGCCCTGTGGCACTGGCAGTGTATTGCTGGCCAGGGGTCTGTGTACAAACCACAAACGGGACGGGACTGCTGGGGAAGGCGTCTCAAGGATCCTTTATTCAGCATCAGTCCCATTACATGGGTCTGACAATGTGGAGAAAGCAGCAGCTCACACCCCTGGCAGCAGACAGAGAACTCAATGTTGTGTTAATACAGAAACCATTATTTTATTTGTCCTTACTTTCTACTTTCTCATATATTTTTTTTTACTAACAAATCTTATAGCTACTGCTTAACTCTACTTACAGTTCTACTATTTCTAAAGCCTACCCTTTACAACTTTCCTAAAACTCTCTTATTTTAAAGATTCTCACAGCAGTGCAGCCTCGGCAGGGCTGGTGCTATCTCCAGCCAGGAGGAACGACAGCAAGGGGCTGGTGTGCTCTGGGACTCAAGGGTTATAGGATTTTAGGAAGGATTTGCAGACACTGCCAAGGCAGCCACCCAAAACCTTCCTGTAAGAGCTTAACCCTGAGGTGAGAGCAAGGCAGAGCTCCTTGGATGAGCTGGGAGTGAGGGCACTCAGCTTCCCAGCACGGCCTGGAGCTGGGCCAGCGCTGGGGAGGTGAGGCTCCATCTCCTGCCACTGGTAAAGGTAATTAACATCCAAACCAATTAGGAAATTCAGTTATAATAGCAATTAGGACAGGAGGGTGCTCTCTCTCGACGGTAGCCTCAGCCCAGGCAGATTTCAGGGCTCTTCCTCCTTTCCTGGCTGTTGAATAGTAACAGGCTCTGTTGTGAGGCACATTTTTCTCACATTCACAGCTTTTCCACAGCTCTTCTTCCTCCGCTCCTGGAGCGGCTGGCGGCTCCCCCGCCCCGGCTCCATTCATCAGCCTCTCCCGGTCCCTGCTCCCCTTCCTCCGGTGCTGCGGGCAGGGGGAATCCAGCCCAGAATCGGGACTGGAAGTGACCATAAAGAACATTTCACTGCCCCCCACAGGGTCACTGTCCCAGGCTGCTCCCAGCCCTCTCCAGCCTGGCCTTGGGCACTGCCAGGGATCCAGGGGCAGCCACAGCTGCTCTGGGCACCCTGTGCCAGGGCCTGCCCACCCTGACAGGGAACAATTCCTAATTCCCAATATCCCATCCATCCCTGCCCTCTGGCAGTGGGAGCCATTCCCTGTGTCCTGTCCCTCCATCCCTTGTCCCCCAGTCTCTCTCCAGCTCTCCTGGAGCCCCTTTAGAACCTGGGAGGGGCTCTGAGCTCTCCCTGGAGCCTTCTCCTCTCCAGGTGAGCACCCCCAGCTCTCCCAGCCTGGCTCCAGCCCTTGGAGCAGCTCCATGGCCTCCTCTGGACAGTGTTTACTGATGAAGCCACTGGGGATCACAGAACAAGTGACTGAGCAGGGTGTAGAAAGGAGAGAGGTCAGAGATCACCATGGACAGCCCTCTTGGCAGGAATGGGGAGGGGCTGCTTCACCCCGAGTGAATGTCACCCCAAATTCCTGCAGACACTGCTGTGCCCACATCACCCTCTGCAGTGGCAGCACGAGCTGCACGTCTGCTGTGCCAGTCTTTTGCCAGCTTTGCAAATCCAGACGTGAAAATGGGCCTGAAGGTGTTAGCCAGGAGGGAGGGGAGGAAAAGCCTGGCCACAGTGGCCAGGGAGAGGGGAAGTGCTCAGGGCAAGTGGCTCTGGGTGTTCACTGTCCCAGAGGAGCTCCAGGTGAACACAACCCCACTGCTCCTGCAGCTGGGCCAGCCCTGTGACACTGTCCCCTCTGCATGTGGTGTGCTGAATCGTGGTGTGCTTGGTTCATGGGATGTTGGTTCACCCCAGGATCACCCCCTGAGGGAACCCGGGGTGGCAAAAATCCCAAAGAAGTGCCAGTAGTGCACATTATTTGGTTTAGTGGTTTTAAGGGAAGCTGCTCAAAGATACTGGAGGTTTTGAAGGGGGTTGGTTTCAGTGGCCCCCCTGGCCAGAGGGGACAGTCCTGGGGCTCTGAGTGTTTGTGGCATTTGTGGGGTTCTGTTTAGGGGGTTTATGGGGTTCTGTTTAGGGGGTTTATGGGTTCTGTTTTGTGGGGTTTATGGGGTTCTGTTTAGGGGGTTTATGGGGTTCTGTTTTGTGGGGTTTATGGGGTTCTGTTTAGGGGGTTTATGGGGTTCTGTTTTGTGGGGTTTATGGGGTTCTGTTTAGGGGGTTTATGGGGTTCTGTTTTGTGGGGTTTATGGGGTTCTGTTTAGGGGGTTTATGGGGTTCTGTTTTGTGGGGTTTATGGGGTTCTGTTTAGGGGGTTTATGGGGTTCTGTTTTGTGGGGTTTATGGGGTTCTGTTTAGGGGGTTTATGGGGTTCTGTTTTGTGGGGTTTATGGGGTTCTGTTTAGGGGGTTTATGGGGTTCTGTTTTGTGGGGTTTATGGGGTTCTGTTTAGGGGGTTTATGGGGTTCTGTTTTGTGGGGTTTATGGGGTTCTGTTTAGGGGGTTTATGGGGTTCTGTTTTGTGGGGTTTATGGGGTTCTGTTTAGGGGGTTTATGGGGTTCTGTTTTGTGGGGTTTATGGGGTTCTGTTTAGGGGGTTTATGGGGTTCTGTTTTGTGGGGTTTATGGGGTTCTGTTTAGGGGGTTTATGGGGTTCTGTTTTGTGGGGTTTATGGGGTTCTGTTTAGGGGGTTTATGGGGTTCTGTTTTGTGGGGTTTATGGGGTTCTGTTTAGGGGCTTTGTGGGGTTCTGTTTCATGGGGTTTATGGGGTTCTGTTTCATGGGGCTTATGGGGTTCTGTTTTGTGGGGTTTTTGGGTTTCTGTTTAGGGGCTTTGTGGGGTTCTGTTTCATGGGGTTTATGGGGTTCTGTTTCATGGGGCTTATGGGGTTCTGTTTTGTGGGGTTTATGGGGTTCTGTTTAGGGGCTTTGTGGGGTTCTGTTTCATGGGGTTTATGGGGTTCTGTTTCATGGGGCTTATGGGGTTCTGTTTTGTGGGGTTTATGGGGTTCTGTTTAGGGGCTTTGTGGGGTTCTGTTTCATGGGGTTTATGGGGTTCTGTTTCATGGGGCTTATGGGGTTCTGTTTTGTGGGGTTTATGGGGTTCTGTTTAGGGGCTTTGTGGGGTTCTGTTTCATGGGGTTTATGGGGTTCTGTTTCATGGGGCTTATGGGGTTCTGTTTTGTGGGGTTTATGGGGTTCTGTTTAGGGGCTTTGTGGGGTTCTGTTTCATGGGGTTTATGGGGTTCTGTTTCATGGGGCTTATGGGGTTCTGTTTTGTGGGGTTTATGGGGTTCTGTTTAGGGGCTTTGTGGGGTTCTGTTTCATGGGGTTTATGGGGTTCTGTTTCATGGGGCTTATGGGGTTCTGTTTTGTGGGGTTTATGGGGTTCTGTTTAGGGGCTTTGTGGGGTTCTGTTTCATGGGGTTTATGGGGTTCTGTTTCATGGGGCTTATGGGGTTCTGTTTTGTGGGGTTTATGGGGTTCTGTTTAGGGGCTTTGTGGGGTTCTGTTTCATGGGGTTTATGGGGTTCTGTTTCATGGGGCTTATGGGGTTCTGTTTTGTGGGGTTTATGGGGTTCTGTTTAGGGGCTTTGTGGGGTTCTGTTTCATGGGGTTTATGGGGTTCTGTTTCATGGGGCTTATGGGGTTCTGTTTTGTGGGGTTTATGGGGTTCTGTTTAGGGGCTTTGTGGGGTTCTGTTTCATGGGGTTTATGGGGTTCTGTTTCATGGGGCTTATGGGGTTCTGTTTTGTGGGGTTTATGGGGTTCTGTTTAGGGGCTTTGTGGGGTTCTGTTTCATGGGGTTTATGGGGTTCTGTTTCATGGGGCTTATGGGGTTCTGTTTTGTGGGGTTTATGGGGTTCTGTTTAGGGGCTTTGTGGGGTTCTGTTTCATGGGGTTTATGGGGTTCTGTTTCATGGGGCTTATGGGGTTCTGTTTTGTGGGGTTTATGGGGTTCTGTTTAGGGGCTTTGTGGGGTTCTGTTTCATGGGGTTTATGGGGTTCTGTTTCATGGGGCTTATGGGGTTCTGTTTTGTGGGGTTTATGGGGTTCTGTTTAGGGGCTTTGTGGGGTTCTGTTTCATGGGGTTTATGGGGTTCTGTTTCATGGGGCTTATGGGGTTCTGTTTTGTGGGGTTTATGGGGTTCTGTTTAGGGGCTTTGTGGGGTTCTGTTTCATGGGGTTTATGGGGTTCTGTTTCATGGGGCTTATGGGGTTCTGTTTTGTGGGGTTTATGGGGTTCTGTTTAGGGGCTTTGTGGGGTTCTGTTTCATGGGGTTTATGGGGTTCTGTTTCATGGGGCTTATGGGGTTCTGTTTTGTGGGGTTTATGGGGTTCTGTTTAGGGGCTTTGTGGGGTTCTGTTTCATGGGGTTTATGGGGTTCTGTTTCATGGGGCTTATGGGGTTCTGTTTTGTGGGGTTTATGGGGTTCTGTTTCGTGGGGTTTATGGGGTTCTGTTTAGGGAGTTTATGGGGTTCTGTTTAGGGGGTTTGTGGGGCTCTCTTTCATGGGGTTTGTGGGGTTCTGTTTAGGGGGTTCTGAGCTGCACCTGTAGCTCAGCAGCTCTTTCCAAGACCTCCAGTGGCCGGGCAGGGCAGGTTCCCCTCAGCCAGCCAGGCACAGCCCTGGGAGAGGCTCAGCCCCGATTCTCTGCCCACCCTGAGCACCAGGGCAGGACCCAGCCCTCCATCCCTCGGCAGCAGTGGTGGTGAACCAAAATTCCCTGTCCTTTTAGGAGCCTGCACTGGGTGTAGATGTGCCCCAGGCAGTAACCACGTCTTCTTGCTTTGCTCCTCAGCAGCAGCACCCCCAGAGCAGCCCCGTCCAGCTTCTCCCGGCCCCTGGTGCACTCGGTGCGCAGGGAGCGCTGCCGGGACTGGAGGAAGCCGGGCAGGATCATCCGCAAAGCCTGAGCAGGAGCTGCTGCGGGCGTGGGGAGGCTGCTGAGCCACAGACAGCACCCTCGGGTGTGCAGCACCTCCCACACGGAGAGCATCCATCCTCCAGGGATCTGTGTCCTGCAGCTTGCCACGGCTGAGGGGGAATGAGCCCCTTCCTCCCGGGAACCATCCCTGCCTGCGGAGGAGACACCACGGAGCAGCGGGATAGCCCCAGGTGGGACAAGGATTTTGCCACCCAACACCGTGAAGTGACTTTTCTTTCTTCTTCCTCAAGGGCTGAGTGGATGGAGAGAAGATTTCCAGGGAAAAATGGAATTTGATCTTGCATGGGCAGCCCTGGGAAGACTCCCAGTGGTTTCAGGCTCTTCTCTTCTCTTCTCTTCTCTTCTCTTCTCTTCTCTTCTCTTCTCTTCTCTTCTCTTCTCTTCTCTTCTCTTCTCTTCTCTTCTCTTCTCTCCTCTCCTCTCCTCTCCTCTCCTCGGTCAGTCAGCAGCATTTCCCAAAGTGGCTGGAAAACTTTCAGTGTCCAGTTTGCCACCACTCCCAGGAGGAGCTGGACACCAGAGGTCACAGCACTTTGGGAATGCTGGCTCCCTGTTAGTCTCATCCACTAAGAGCCTGCCAATTATTTTCTGCTTTTCCTCACCTTTGTTAAATGAGTTGCTTCAGGGAAGAGGAGGGAAAATGTCCTGAACCAGTGACTCAGAGTTATGTCACCAAAAGCAGTTTACTGCAATGGCCTTGTAATTAGCATTTTTGGAGCCTTCCCAGCAGCTGAGGCAAATAAACGTGAGAGCCACTTTCTAATGAGCAGATAGGTGGGGAAGGAATACAATCATGCTCTTTAGACTCTGCTGTTCAGGCATAAAGTCAGATTTTAGAGGCACAAGTCAGCAATGCATCCTGCAGCCCACAGACCTGGAATCGTGGAGCATGGAAGGATCCTGGGATTCTGACACTGGGCTCTAACAGCAGCTGCCCATGGCAAAACTGCTCCTTATTTGCTGAACATAATGTTTGGCTCAAACACAGCCTGTTTGCCTCGTTGCCAGCCATTTGTGAGCCTGAGTCAGGCTCACAGACACATTATCCAGAAGCAGATAGGAAGGGGAATAGGAATAGATTATGCATTCATTATCCAGAAGTAGTCACCAGATACATTTGCACGTTTGTCTGCTGCTCAGTTGTTTGCAAATGGTTCCTGGTGGTTGATGCTGTGTTTGCTCAGCCCCCCAGGGCTGGAAGTTCCCAGTCCTCTCTCCCAGGGAGGCTGGATCAGTGACTTGGATGTAAATCTCTGCTTTCACCTAGAGGAGATGAAGTTTCTACCTTGAAGTTCATGCCTTGTGTTTGAGATGGTTTTGAAAAAGGAGGCAGAAATGGATGTGAACAGTTTCTGCACATTTCAAAGCATAAATTCTGTGAAATTGTGAAATTGCATTAAAAAAAATTATGAAATTCAGCATAAAAACTGAAATTGTGCCTCAGCTCTGGGACACTGGGGCTGTTCCCCTGTCCTGATCCATGCAGGTACAAGTGACAGCAGCAGATGGAGATGTCAGGAGGCAAAATGCTCAGGAAGTGTTCCTGTGTGCTGGGGGGGTTTGCTTCCCTGGAGTTGAGTGTGTTTGGGGGATGTTCTCCCCACTCTTCTGCCAGAGCCTGGGTGAGTTTGGGAGCTCTGGCTGTGGAAGAAGGGTTTGAATTGATTCCTGCAGTGGGGCAGGTAGGGCTGGCCCCAGGGCTCCCAGCCTCAGCAGGACAGACAGACTGAGCAGGGACAGAGATGCACCTTTAAGGAAGGGTGAAGGGCCAGGACTGCCTTGCCCTGATGATCACATGCTGGATTTATCCCTGTAAATACAAGATTGTTTACTCCCAATAAACTCTTTTACATACACAGGACTCAGCCTGTCTCTGTTCCCATTCAGCCCTTGTGTCTCTGCTGGTTTTGCCTTTCCCAGCCTGGGAGCCAGTGGAGGTGTTGGCTGGAACCTGGTGGTGATCCAGTGTGGATAAAAGCTGCATTTACAGCACAAATGTTCATGTTCTCATCCTTTATGCAGAGGAAGCCAGGACTGCCAACCAGAGCCCGGTTTTGGGTGGTTGCAGGTTTGTTTGGGTTTTTTAATATTCAGGTCACTCTGCAGCTCTGTTGGAGAAAGTCCTGCCCAAGGAACGTACCCTGGGGGTGGTGGAGAGCTCAGGGCCCACCAGCCTGCAGTGGTGTGGACCCCAGAGCCCTGAGGAGTGGTGAAACCCAAAGCTGGCTCCAGACCCTGCAAGGACTCACCCTCCCCTTGGCACTTGGGCTGACCAACGGGCCAGGGGGAGGGGGACACGGCCAAGGGTGGCCAGTGGGCACCTGTCTGTACCTTTGGGTCTGGCTCTGTACCCCTCAGCACTCCTGGACACACATTTCCCCTGTGCAGGACAGGGGGGGACTCCTCTGCAAGGAGAGGCTGTGCTGTGATGTCACAATATACAAGGAACGCCTCTGGACAGGAATTCCCAAAATTCCCCTCATGTGCTGTAACCAGCAGTGCCTCTGACCCAAAACCTGCACAGCCACTGCACTGAGCTGGGCCATTTGGTCCAAAAGAAGACACATAATACCCAAAAAACCCCAAGGACCAGCACTTCATGGATGTGCAGGTCACGATGTGCAGCTTCCCCCGAGGGGAACAGGGGGAAGTCATCTCCTGTGGCTTCAGCTGGGGCACGAGGCTGTGGGGGCCGTTGGCTCTGCTCAAAATAGACTCTGTGGGCTGCACCCTAAACCACACTTTTGTCAGAAACTTCCTTTTTAGCTTGAATTTCAGTTTGCAGCCCTTTCACAGTGAGTCAGTGAAAGCCCCAGTCACCCTGGAGCTGCTCACAGGAGAGCTCAGGGAGGCTTTGAATCATCAACTTTGGACCATCCATGGATTAACCTTCCTGCAGGGACTGTTTCCATCAGGTCTCAAAGAGGTCATTGGGATGGAGCACTGGGATTTCACTCTCTGGGCTTTTAACCTCAGCTGTGGATGTGTCCTGCCTTACAGAGCAGAGAGTTGGGGTCAATGAAGGTGGAGCAGTTTCACAGGGTGGGCTTGGATCTGCTGGAGCCCACACACTGGAGATCATCTTCTGAGCATCTCAGCAAAGCCCTCTTGGGATTTCCTTTGGCCTAGGAAGGCATTTCCAGCAATTCCCATTTTCTGACCTACCCCATGGTGAATTTGGTGTGACCTGGAGACGCAACCCTGCATCCACAGCTCATGATGCCACCACCCTGCAGCCTGTCCTGGCCAAACTGCACCCACAGCTGCTGGGTTTCAGTGCTGCAGCTGAGGTCAAGCCAGGCAAACCCCTGTTGGTGTCCAATTCTGCCCTGGAGGGCACAGCTGCTCACATTTATTGGTGTCTGCAGCACCTGGCAGCCCTGACTGCCCAGCCCAGCTGCTGTGAGCAGCACCCCTGCTGCTGCTCCTGCAGTTTGGGAAGTGATGTCACCCCAGCAGCGTTTGGGAAGTGATGTCACCCCAGCCCTGCTGAGCTCTGCTCCCCTCGATGTTTCCTCTCTGGCTGGACCCTGCTCTCAGCAGGGTCAAACAACCCCTTCACCTCCATCCTCAGCTGTGCTCGGCTCACGGTATCTCCAGCCCAGAGGCTCCTGCTTTTGGGGCATTTTGGGCAAAACCCAGCTGTTTTGGTAACGCAGCTGCTGCTTTTGCTGCCTGCAGTTTGTCTGCTGAAATCTCCCATCCACTGCACAGCCAGGGGCCCCAGAGCCTCCTGCTGCCCATCCCTTCTTGCCTGGGGACTCTGACGGAGCTGCTGCTGCTCTGCCAGTGCCTGCACTGCAGCCTGGCCCTCGTGGGAGGACAGGGTGAGTGTCCCCTGGGGCTCTGTGCCTGCTTTATTCACGTGCTGCCTTAACAGGAATCATTTCTAAAGGCAAAGCTTTCCCTGGGGTTTGTAAGGGCTGCAACAGGGGAAGGGGTTTTTACATAAAGGGTGGGAAAATCTCTGTCCTGCTCAGAGCTGGATGTGGGTCCTGATTCCTCCCCTTCACATCCAGATCAGCTCTGATTTAAAAAATCACAGAATTCCTGACTGGTTTGAGTTGGAAGGGACCTTAAAGCCCTTGTTCCACCCCTGCCATGGCAGGGACACCTCCCACTGTCCCAGGCTGCTCCAAGCCCCATTGTCCAGCCTGGCCTTGGGCACTGCCAGGGATGGGGCATTTCTGCTGCTGCTCTCCAGGCAAGTTTGTGGCTAATGGTTTGTGTGATTCCCCTCCAAGGTAAACAAAAAGTAACTTTTTTTTTTTTCTGCTTTGCCTTGTTAAAATAATTCCCGTTTCTAATTCCTTGATTATTCCCCACCTGCCTGCCTCACTGGGGTTGCTGTGAAGCTTAATTGAATTTGTGTCTCCTGCACCTGGCAAGCTCAAAGGTGTTGTTCCCTGCTTCAGAACACTCTTGTTGGATAAATCCTGTCACCAGCAAAATGCACCTTGGGTCTGGGCTCTGACTTAAGTGAGGAAATACTTTTGGATGAGTGAATTGATGAATAAATAAGAGGACATTTGTATATATCTATGGGAAAATTTTCTGTCCCTGTGCCCACGTTTGCCAAAGTGGCAGCAAACAAATGAAGCCTCATATTTCAACATTCAGCTGAGCAAGAGATGGGGAGGAA
>VYZP01079002.1:16528-28509 GCA_013400635.1 Hypocryptadius cinnamomeus | reverse complement strand
CAAAGATGTTGGATTTCTCTGACAGAATGGTGTTTGTTTACCTCCTGAAGAATCAGGCTAAAGCAAGTAGCCAGAACAGGGGAGCTAAAATCCTCATTCTCTTCTCAAAGTCTTCTTCCTCAGTACTCTTCTTTTATATATGCTGTCTACAGAAATGATATTTACATTTTGTTTGCCTCTTGCTGGTTTGAGAGAGTGCATTGTTAGATTTTCAAAACAGCCCTTTCAACAAACTTCACAAGGCTGAGACTTTAGGATCTCCTTACCAATTTAAGAAAGTATTTCTGTTTTGAACAGCAGCTTCATTTCCTGGCTTGTATTAAAGAAGAAACACTGAAATGCTATTGATCTATAAAACACAACTAAAGGAAACAGAAAATTAAAGTCTACAGAGCCTCAGAAATACTCACCAGGATGAATAAGTCCTTACCTTGCTACTGGAATGAGCATATTTGTTCAGAACACACCAAATCCAGTACCTGCTCCTCAGATACCTGTTCCTGACCACAATTTCACTTGCTCTAACTGGAGTACACAGCAACTGCATCTTTAGCTGAACACGATGCAAGAAAGCCTGAATGTACACTTCTTACACTTGCTAAATCACTGGAATACTGCCCCATGCCACACTTGTAGCAGCACAGCAATGGATTTCTTTGCCCAACAAGGTGATGTTGCTCATGTTCATCCTCACATGGGCAGAGTTTTTAAACCTATTTCACCGTGAAGACTTTGAGCCCTTAGTTCTTAAAAAAAGAGCAATATGCACAATAGAGCATGATATCACTTCTGTCCCCAGAAAATTCTAAATTAAGTATCTTATGCAGGCTGCACCTGTTCATTACACTCTTTTGCAAAATTAAGTTCTTCTGCCTGGAATTTTTATACCCACAACCTTACATATATTTATTCCACACAAAGTACAGTTGTGTGCTCTTTGCTATTCAAAGGGCAAGTCAGACTAGGTCATGTTTCTTTATCTTATTAGCAATCAAGTCTCATATGGCTGAAAAATAGAGACAACAAGTATGCTTTTTCCACTGCCACAGTTAAAATTTTCAGGTCAACTGCATCTCATAGCACTTGTATAGCTGGTTTCACTGTTTCCTCAACCTTTGCCTCTGTGGGACAAGAAAGGGAAGGAGCAGCTGGAACAGTGATGATGAAACCCTAATCAACGTTAGCAAAGAGACTTAAAAGCCAGTACAATGCCTCTAAAATACTCTTACTAACATATCTTAAGGATGAATAATTTTTAATTGGAAAATTAGGTTTTTCTGTTTGGTTGGGTTTGGGTTTTCTGGTGAAATTTGTTACAAGTAAGGAGAAACAGCTATCAGGACCAGCAAATGCTGTGCCAGTCTCACCAGCCTTCCTTCTTCTACCTTTACCAAATTACAGAAGCTCTTGCAGGATGCATAAGGGGGAGGCTAACACATAAAAGGTAATGCTAAGCATTTACTCCTATTGTCATTTGAAAACTTAAAATTAAGAATGCATTATTGAAACAAGAGGTAACATAGTGAGTTTTTGGCATGAGTTAATCCGGAAGGAAAGTAAAAACAGTGAACAAACCTGTCACAGCACTGCTACCAGTTTGGCAGCCCTGCTTTGGGTAAAACCCCACAGTCCCCTTCCCAAGCCACCGCCACAGAGCAGCTTGAGCTGCTGGGGGATGCCCACAAACACCCAAATAACCAAAAGTGAAAGCAAAGGATTGATTTCGCACCTTCTTGGGAGGAGACAATAGGTGGCAGGTAATCAGGGATGTACTCCTTCCTCTCTTCTGCATCCTTACTTCCCAGCTGGGGGAACTGGAGGACATTGTTCTTGCTGACAGGGAACGAAGGGATTTGATGTGCAAAAGTGACAGGTTCAATATTGTGTATGTAATCTTCCAGCTCATGCAGGTTAACCCCCATAAGCTTGAAGGCATCGCCTACGTCATCCAAAATTGGATCTGTGCGGCCATCTGGAACAAAAAAAAAAACAACAGAAGAACAATATTTTCACAGAAATCCAAGTTTAAACATTCGACCTGAAGATGCTTCGAGATTACAGTCCCCCAGCTCACCACCAGTATGAGAAATGGATTTACTGCCCCACAGTTCTACCAGGTTTACATTCAGAAGGGTTTTGTTTTGAGCCATCACTTGGTTTCAAATCATACCATCGAAGAGCTGCACTCCAGGAAGCAAATCAAGCCCAAACGAGGGAGCAACAACAGGCAGCTTTACCTGGCAACAGTCAATTAATACCACACGACCCCATATGCAGAAAGTGCTCTTTATCAGTTGGAACAGATCAAATACTATCTCTCGACCTAGAAAAATTTCATTTTTCTGAACTGACTGTAGTTTACAGAGAGAAAAGAAAAAAAGAGTCCCTTGATATAAAAAAAAAATCCCTTCACAAAGTATCTTTCCACCAGATGAAATCTACAGGCTTCATAAACTATGAGCCACTTCATCCACTGGTTAGCTACACCTCCTGGATAAAAGAGAGGAATATTAAGTAGTGGTCTGATGAGGAGAGAATATTTTATACTATACTTCAGGGGCTGATTTCCTCGGGCGCAACTTAAGTTTGATTCTCCAGCAAAAATCTTACTTTCTTCACAAAAAGCACAGTGAAACCTCACGGGCCAGGCAGTCGGGATCTTTATTTAATAGGATTTCCAAGAAAAGAGTCCAACAGAGGATGCAGTTTGTGCTGTAAAATTAATTTGACTCAAAGCTTTAAATTACACTTGCAGAAGTCCAAGTACCTCAGTCTCCCTGACCTGACACAGGAAAATCCCTCCAAAGGCCACCGGAGGGAGAACTGGGTACCTGGCTTTGGCAGCCAAGGCACCACTTCGAGTCTCTTCCTGACTTTTCATAACAACAATAACCCAAAACCAATGCTGTAAACGCCAAACATGATTTTTAATTCAATAAAATGATATACCGAATTATTACAATTCTGTAGAATTGCCTTATGAAGATGTTACATCCCTATATGATGATAAGCTGTGATTTACTTTAAAAAGGAATTATGGAAAAGCAGCCCGTGCTTATTGAAGGAACACAATGGCTATTGTGGAGCCCTGGCTCCAGAGAATGGGGGGATGCTCTTTTGTTTGTCCTTTAACCTAATCTCTTCTTGGTTTATCGTGAAGCCAAGGCAGCTGAGCGGGCTGGTTCTCACATCACTGCATGAATTCCACCCCCCAGCCAACTCAGCCTGCAGGTACGTTTAGAAAACGAGAATTTTGTTCTAGAATTTCCCTCCTTAAGTCTTGCAGTGAAGATAAGGATAATACTCAGATTATGGGGTTGATTCTCAGCTCTCCAACACTGGCCTCTTGTGTGACTCCAGGCAAGACTCGCTTATGTTTTAATTCTTTCCACAGCTAAAAGGGAGATCAGACCAAGTTACTGCCAGTTTTACCCTCCTGTATCTGGAATGTGCACTCTGCAGGGTGAGAAGCACCTCGCAGCTTGTGTTTGTGTAATACCTGTGTGTTTGTATAAGTGCAATATCAGTCTGCACTGCAAACTCCAGGCTTGCATGCACACAATTACATGAGGATATCACCACTCCAGAGTAGTTATGAGATCCTTATACTTATTAGGGGGGATAAAAGCGTGCTTTATGGTTAAATTAAATTCAGGCAATTGACACCACTAAGAAATTTTGTGTTATGGCTTTTAGTTGCTCTGCAGGCTATGAAGGTACCTGTGAACTCACTGAAGTATTTTCTAAGGTGTCAAGACTTAAGAGGTACAAGTTTGATAGACAGCTGAAAAGAAAAACTCGGGGAAAACTTTTCAAAGGTCTTTTCCTAGATCTGCACACGATCTTTTAACCTCCAGAAAAGGAGGTTAAAATCACACATGATTAGCAACTGATAAATGCTAAAAATGAATTCTTTCTACGAGTGCTTGTGGCAGAGAAGCAGTTACTATGTGTAACTGAAGCGTGGAAATATTTAACAACTGTATGATGAAACAATTATGTGTATTAGAAAGTGGGTTCAAAAGGTGACCAAAAAAAACCCCAAAGAAGATTCAATTTTCCCACAGCTTTGACATTTGCCTCCAAAGAGACAGTGCCAAGTTTAATGTTTGATTGAAAGCTAAAAATAATGTTTAAACCTGCAACTGTAAGAGGGATGAAAGGATGGAACAGTTAACCCTTCTTTTCAAGAGAGTGTCCTCAGTGATAAAAGTGTTTGAAAAAAGTTTCAGGTCTGTATTCATATCTATATTTAAAATCAAACCAGTTATCACTGGAAATTATCGCAGCACAAAAATGCATTAAATGTATTTCCAGGTTATTCATCAAATAAAGACTTTACACTTTTATTTCAACAGTTTAGTACTTCTCTTCTTTCTCTGGCTTAATAAAAAAAAATCAGTAAAACAGCAGAAGCCAGACACATGAAAGGGAATGCTGACAAACATGCAACACACTCTCTCCTGGTGTTTCATTTAGTCTTAGGCTTTTTTCTGTGAGCAAATGATGCCAAGAAAAGAAGTTTAATCTGTGCATACTGAACTTATCTCAATATTCTTCACATATCTGTGCTATCCTCAGTTTAAAAATTCAGATGCTGAAGCCTCCTAGCAAAATAATTAATCTAATGTCACACAGCAAGTCGGTGCCAGATCATAGACACTTCAGAGCTTTGGTTTCCAGTCTCTTGCTGTTCTTTATACCACAACACTTTAAATACTATCATTGTTCAGGGAATGAGATGAAAGGAGGTGGGAATAGTTTATCCAGCAAGTTACAACTCTCCTCCTTATGCCCCACGAACACTGAACTAGGAAAATACCTTTCTCACAAGATTATAAGCTGCACTATCTCCCTGAATGGGAACTGTGCTCCAAAAGTGGTAAAGCTGTGGCAGCAGCAGAACTAAATTAAGACCATTTGGTCTCAAAACAGCTCAGCAGAAACCTGTGGGAATGGCTGTGCAGCTAAGATACTCTCAGCTTCCCTGGGCATGAGAACGAGCACCAGGTGAGGAGGAATCTGCACACAGAACTGGATCCCAAAAAAATAGTGGACTGAAGTGATGGGCAGAGAGAATCCAGGCAGAGCAGAGTATTTGTGTGGAAAGTTATTCAGCACTCAGCCCCACTGCTCAGCATCACCTGCAGGTGAACCAACCCATCCACAAGGAAAACCAAACCAAACAGAACGAGGATGGAGCACTAAAGTGCCCTACAAACAAGAGTTTGGGTTGTGGGGAAAAGGAATCTTTAGAAGCTCCTAAAGCTAAATTATTTTTGCAAAAGTCACAAGAATTTGTCCAGCAAACAAGCTGGCCAGTGCTCATGTCATCCAAAGGCACTGTGAGGGGCTCTGTGGGATACAGGGAACTGTCTTACTTGCCTTAAATTCAGTCTCAAGAATAGCTGATTTCCTTTTGTCAAACTCACCCCTTCCACCTCCTCCTTCCTGGCCCAAAGTTTGTATGAATGAGTGAAAATTTAACAGGCAAGTAAGTACAGAACAGAAGAGCTTTTAGTTTCATGCCAGGTTTCTTAAAAGAAGCAACTACAGTTCTGTAATAAATATACTGAGAAAAATTAATGAGTCACCACCCATGCAACATGTACACATGTTATAAATAGTTCAGCATTCCCCCTCATGGCTGCTGTAAAACAGATTTTTTTTTTAGATTTTATTTTAACTAGCAAATTATTAGGTATAGCTCCTTGGTATTTTAATTACAGGCTCTATCACAGATTCCTTGTGCTCCAGCACGTCACACAAAGTTACTCCAGGATAACTGTTTCATGCAGACAACACAGCTTCTATCCAGCAAAGTCATAAGCACGCACAATAGGTTATTTAATAAGTTTAGATGCCTTACTTAAATGCACTTAAGTGGGGAAAAAAGGGTCCTATTAATGTAGCTACCAGTCAGGGCACAAGCATCTTCTTGCTATTGGTGCTCAGAGTCTGCTCCTTTTCCCAGTAACTTCAGAAACATCCAGCAAAATAAACACATTGTCCTTCTTTATATTAGTAGCCAGTAAGAAGTTAATTAGCTTAAAAGCATCAATATTTAAGGTTATCAGGACATAAAATGCACACTTATAATGAATGCTACAGGCCCAGGATAGATCCTTGTTATAAAGTCATTCAAGGACCAGCAGAGAGAATCAGCTCATTTAAACTAATCACCAACATCTAATCCTTTGATAAAGATTATTACTGTATAGTGGTAAGAATGAAGTAACTAAAAAAAGAACAAAATCAAGGAAAACATATGAGGTATATCTGACATTATAAAAAATAAAAAATTGGCTGATGCCAGGTGAATTCTCTCCTCTGTGGTAATTACCAATGAAAATATTGGATTGCTGTTTGCATTCTCCCTTTGCTATAATGAAGGTTACAGGAGAGACTGTGCAGACATTGGAGCCGTTTTGGAGCCAGTTCTGCCCTGGAAAACATTCTGCAATACCAGCAATTTTTCCTTCCAGTTATAATATGTGCTCACCAGATCAAACCTGCCTTTCAACAAAAATGTAGTTGCATTAATAGTACCAATTTCAATATAGTAATTAATATTTTATATGCATATATAATTAGTATGTAGTCCTGCAAGGAATAGGGACTTGGACTCAATAATCCATTGAGGGATCATTGGGATCAGGGAATGGATCCCTTTCAACTTGAGATATTCTACAATTCTATGCTTGCATAAAAATAATCTTAAAAAAAGTAGTCAAACAATATGAAACTAAAGACAAACTTTTAAACTTTATTTCCTAACTGTTAGTAAATTTCAGGAGGAAAAACCATAAAATCACAATATATCCAAGCATAAGCTCAACACTGAAAATTGAAGGAAAGCAGAGGAAAATCCACCTCTGAATTCAAAAAGTTAATTATCCAACTTATTACACATCAAGTTGTAGCAGCAGATAATCTAAATTTGTCCTGTTGAAATATGCCCAGGTGCCCTCAGTGACAGAAGTTAAGTAGCTTCTATCTGACTGGTTTTTAGAGCAATGTACCAGAAAAGAGACTTTAGGGGGTGTGAACAACAGAAGTTAAGTAGCTTCTATCTGACTGGTTTTTAGAGCAATGTACCAGAAAAGAGACTTTAGGGGGTGTGAACAACAGCTTCCCTCCTCATCCCTCCCATGAACTGCACCACTCACACAAATAGACTGGAAACTGAACTCCCTCACTGGATGTGTTAAGAGGTAAAACATGACATATTCTGCATGTCTATAATCCACTACCAAGCTACATTAGCTAAATTCATTGCAAACAAAGAAGATTCTGATCTGCCCTCATGGACAGCTCCCCAGTACAAAAAAACCCAACCTCTACAACCCAGAGCAGATAACTCAAAGCACCAGCTCTGCCACCCCTCTATCAAACCACGTGAAACAGGAGTGCAAAACAAAGTGGCACCTAACAGGGAGCCTTTCCCTTTTCACCTCTGCTTAAAACCGACAACGCAGAACTCTGCTCTCAGAAACCACTCTACATCAGTTTGTTTTGTAGCCTGATACCTTAATTACATACTCCAACACTGGTTTTCAAATATTTAATTTAAATTTTAGGATAAAACAGCCTCGCAGCATATTGAATGGTGTTCCTTTGACAAGCTTTCCGCAAATTTGAGCAGCATAATATGGTGTACTTTAAGAGGAAAACCCTGATTTTCTCCCTGTAAGTTCAGCCTCTCCTCCAGCCCCCAACACAGCATTCAGAAGCATTTCACGGCATCAAACACATCTCAAACCCGCTTTGCAAATCCTTTTGCCTTCTCTTTGCAGCCACAGAAGCTCCCATCAACTACAGCTACTGCAAATGCAAAGAAACAACAGCAGAAAAGTAATGAAAATCTTGAATGTAGCTCTCCTAATGGGATGTAACAGCTGGAACAAAGATCTAACCCAGCTGGGAGAGCCATCATTTTCTTCTGCAAGTGAGAGAACACGTGAGCAGCGATGACAGGCTTTTCACAGCCATACCACGGTGTCTCAACGACGTCAGAGTAAATCCATTCAGTTTGGAACACAAAGATTATGTCCCTCAGCTGACAGCCCTGCTAACTCAAACCCCACTGGTCTGACTCCGAGATAACGCCCTGACAATGAAGATGCTACAATTGGAATTTAATTAATTCTACTTATGCAAAACCATGGCAGAATTAAGCTCATTCATCCAGAGCTGGGTTTGTACAGTAACTTATTTCAGGAGCAAAAGGAAACAATTCTGAAATTGCAGGGAGATGTCAGCTCAGTATTAAGATGTCCTTTTACAAACCTTTTTAAAGAAAGAAACACAGGGATCGTTTTAAGAGACATTGTACAAAAACCAGCACATCACTGGCACAAACACAGCATATTCCCCTTCTCCTCAAAGAGAAAAAAACCAAAACAAAACAAAAAAACCACCAAACAAAAAGACTGTGATACTTGTGGTACTTCCTTCCCTATTCATAGAGGGGAAAAATGCCTTTCAGTAAGCAAACCCAAGCAAGAGAGGTATACCTGAGCTCTATAAACTCCAATCCTCAGTACCAAAAAAATTTATTTGCATCATCTCTATGTCTTTTCCTCCCAGTCTTAAAAACACTGCAGCACAAGCATCTTCCCCAGAATTTGTAACAACCCTATGAAAGGAAAGCTCTGGCCAAACCTGGGCGAGCTTCTTTTTCACCTCATAACTCCATCCTCCTAAACCCTCTCTGTTGTCTCCTTTAACTGCTTTAAAGATAATTTCTGTGTGGATTGGGATACAAACTTCAGAGCTGCACTTGTGCTGCTGGGATATATGGGTTAATATTGCACAGTCCCATTTCTGGACTAACTTGCTCTCAAATTTGGGGAAAGCTGTACAAGTAAACCTATTCAACCTGAGAAATCCAGTTTGCAGCACACAGCTGTTCCTAAGCTTGGTTACACTGGCACTGTCAGACTTGATCTCAATTATTCCCGAAATGATGAAGGAGAGCCAGGACTAGGTACACTCAGCTCATCACTTTGCTTCATGGGGGATCCCTGCAGCAGTGAGAACTTCCCTTCTTCAGAGAAGGGACACAACCTCCAGCAGCAGCATTTCCAGGCTGTGGTTGCTCCTCTCCTGACCAAGCCACTCACAGTGTGCTTCCCAGCTCTGCACACTCTCCAAATTCACCCCTGCAGAGGAATCCAACATAACCAGCCCTCACAGTTCCTTGGATCTTGATGCTGCATCCAATCCACCACCAGCTGACAGCAACATGCCTCTGATGTTCCTCTCATCTGTGGCTGACACCTCATTAGCACAATTCCCACAGCTTGGATAGAAGTACTGGCAAACATTCCCAGTGGTGCATTTCACGGCTCCCCTCCCTGTTACCTCTCCAGTAACCTCCTGCAGGTCCCAGCACAACCTCTGAACTGGTGGTGGCAACAGCAGCCCCCAAATCCACCACCAGTGAGTCACCTTCTCCCTACCCAGCACTTCAGGCAATCAATTATCCATCCCAGCTCCAACCCCTGCCAGACCCAACTGCTCTGACCTCTGCCCCAGGGGTTCTCCAGGACTTTTCCCTCCACAAGTACAGGACACATGGAGCAGCAGCTGCCCACAATGCCACAGCTCTCCAGCATGCCAAAGGAGGGGGGAGCATGTCCCTCCTGGCACAGGAGGCACAACCAGCCCTGTTTTCACAGGCACACAGCTTATATCAACCTCTCTAGGGTACCCTTGCCCCTCCAAATCCCTCCACTATGGAGACCCCCCTTCATTTCCTTCCTATTACTCACAGATGCAGCAGGAGCACTGGCAGCCCCATCTCTGCACACAAATCTCTGCCACATGACACCCTCCCTGCCCACATGTGGGGCAGCAAAGGCCTCCACACACACAGACCCACGACCCTCTAACCACACCCACAGCCTGAGCCTTGCTCCTCATAATCCACATTTCCTGTGGGGAATGAGACCTGGCATCGACCCTGACAGCCTCCCTTGCCCTGCAGGCAGATTGTCACCTCCCCACCCCTTCCTGACCCATCAGCATCCTTTCCTGACACTCCCAGCCCCAGCACACCCCTAGCACCCTCTCAGGCCCACTGGCAGCATTACTGACCAAGCAAGCAACTGGACATGCCACCCTCCAACCCCCCATGTTCTGCAGGTACCAGCAGGACATCCATCCCCTCAGGACCTCCACTGCAGGCTCTGCAGGGACACTCACAATCCCAAGGGACTCACAACTGCATCCTCTACTGTACACCCAGAGCCAGCAGTGGTGCTCCCTTCCCAATCCCATCAACACCCACATTCCACACTCCTGGCTGACCCAGCCAGCAGTCCTTGGCACTGATTCCCAGGCCTCTCCTCTTTCTCTTCTCCCACGTGCTGTAAACTCACCCCTTCCATGCTCCCACCCCAGCACCACCTCACCCCAAATCCACTGAGGCCCTGGGCATCACTTCCACTGCTCCCCCACCATCACTTCCAGCTCCTTCTGTACCACCTCAATGGCAGCATTGGCTAACTCCAGTCCCCCACATATCCAACCAAATCTCTTCCTCTGCATCCACATGAAGATACCCATACCTCATGTCATGTGCACTGAATTATCCCCAGCCCCAACCCACCCCTTCTGCACTCCACAATTCCATGTGCAGCCCTGCCACATTCCCACATCCTGTGCACTACAGCTTCACTTTCCCCAAAACACATGTTAGTGCATCCCTGCCTTCCTACATTCCCCATACACATGTTCCCAGTCCCACAGCACCACTGCTTCCCCCCTCCACACAAACATTCCCAGAGCACCCCAGCAACAGGACTTCCAGACACACCACTTCCTCTCCAGGCAGGAGGGAGCCCAAGCCTTGCACCCTCCATCCTCAGCCCTTCCCCTTGTGCCAGAACAGTGAACCCCACACACACATCCCCACCTGCAGTGGGCCCCCACAGCCTCCTCAGCACTGGCCCTAGGGCACAAAAGATGACCCAAAGATGAGCCACGAGAACACAGCAGCACATCCTCCCATGTACACATCCCACCAAGGAAAAGAGGCTGGCTGTCCCTTCTCCCTCCAGTTCATCCTCCTCTCAGATTCACAACATCCCAGCAATGGGGCCAACAGTCCCCTCTCCCACTCCTGTACTTGTGTCTCCCCCTTCCCAGCATCCTGCTGTAGCCAGGGAGAGTGGGACAGCACTCCCATGTCCCCACACCCCAGACCCACTGCCACAGAGCTCCCTTTTCTCCAACTCCAGCCCCACTGTCCCAACTCCTCACCCATACCCAGACCCACTGCCCCACAGTCCTCCCTGGCACCAAGATCCCCTCATCCCAGTGCTGCTCCACAGCTTCTCTCCCATCCTCCCAGTCCTGTGCATTGCCCCACAGCCCAGCTGCCCTTCCCCACAGCCCCCAGCCCATGGGCTGATCTTCCCCAAACCCACACCTGGCACTCACTGACCCAAAGACCCCAGCACTGCCCAAATCCCACCTCCCCGCACTCTCCTACCCTGTCCAAATGGCCACACCTCCACGACCCTCCCCTGCCAAGCATCCCCAGCTCCTGGCACTGCCCGACAAGCAGCAGCTTCCAGCTGCCCTGCCCACACCTCCACTACGCTACCCCACAGCCTTCCCCCACAGCCCCCTACCCAGGGTCACCAGTGCTACCCAAACCCACCTCCCTGTGCCCTCCTGCCCTGCCCCCCAAACTCACCTCCCTGTGCCCTCCTGCCCCTCAGACCCCTGCCCTGCCCAAACCCATCTCCCTGTGCCCTCCTGCCCTGCCCCCCAGCCCCCAGCAGTGCCCCAAACCTCCTCCTCGTGTCCTCCTGCCCTGCCCAAATCCCACCACCCGTGCTCCTGCCGTGCCCCAGCGCTGTTTCCTTGGCGGGATGGCCGAGACTGGCAGGGCTCACGGAGCTCACTCAGCCCGGACCCTGCTCAAGCAGGACCACTCACAGTGCCCTCCGAGGACCGTGTCCAGCCGC
>VYZP01079002.1:0-16353 GCA_013400635.1 Hypocryptadius cinnamomeus | reverse complement strand
CCCCCCCGGCCCAGCCCCAGCCCGCACTCACAGAGCTCGCAGTAGCGGTGGCAGCCCCGGCCCAGCCCCTGCAGGTACCGCTGCAGCACGTCGGTGAGCAGGTCGCAGGCCGAGACCTGCACGGAGTCCCAGCCGAGGGCCTGGCAGATCTGCGCCACCGACACCCGCAGCAGCCAGCGGGAGTAGGTCTCGCACATCCCGCCGGGGCCGGGGGCCGCGGGAGCTCTCACGCACCGCCCGCCACCGCCGCCATCGCCGCCGCCATCTTGGCGCCGCCCCGCCCCCGCCAGGCAGCGCCGCTCCAGCGCCGAGCGCATCGAGCGGGGCGGAGCGCGGGAACGCCGCCCGGAGTGCCCGGGGGCCGCGTCCCGCTGCTGTGGGGACACGCTGGGCTCGGGAGAAGGTAAATATATCAATGTCGGTACCTCGCTGGGCTCGGGAGAAGGTAAATATATCAATATCGGTACCTCGCTGGGCTCGGGAGAAGGTAAATATATCAATATCGGTACCTCAGCACCGATAAATGTCCCCCAGTGCCCGAAGGGATCTCGTAGGAAGGATGCGATAAGGCTCTTCACAAGGGCGGGGCGGAATGCCTCCAAGCTGAGAGGAGTTTTAGATGGGATATGGGGAAGAAATTCTGCACTGTGGGGGCGATGAAACACTGCCACAGGGTGCCCAGGGTGGGTGTCCCAGTCGTGGTGGTATTCAAAGTCAGGTGGGACAGGGTTCTGAGCAACCTGGGATAGTGAAAAGTGTCCCTGCCCATCGCAGCGGGTGCAACCAGATGATCTTTAAGGTCCCCTCTAACCCAAGCCATCCTGTGATTCTATGATCTCTGTAAATAATCCTAGTATCTCTAATAAATATAAATATCTTAATATATCTCAGAGACAGCTGTCAAGAGGAGGGTGCCAGACTCAGAATTCTAAGTGATGTCCAGTGACAGGATGAGGAGCAAAGGCCATAAACAAAACCAAATCACAAGGAGTTTCACCTCATCTAGAGGAAGAACTTCCTTACACAGAGGGTGGCAGAGCACTGGAACAGGCTGCCCAGGGAGGTTATTTTCCTCTTTTTTTTTTTCCTTTCCAGCTGGATGGAACACCAAATGGGCAGCAATGAGGAAAAAAAGTGTTTCTGGGTGAGTTGTTTAATTGGGAAAAAAAAAAAAAAATAAACCAAGTAGAGAAAGGGTGCAAGTCCAGTGGCAAAAAGGATCCAGAAACAAAATCTACGGTAACTGAGTGGTGTAGGAGGTGCAGGGAGGAGCAGCACAGCTCTTACTCAGTGGTGGCTGTGGAGATACACAAGAGCTAAACTGTAACTCATATTTGTGTGTAACTAATCAGAGCATGGAGGACAGAACTGTAAATAACAGAACTCTAGTATGAAAACCTAATTAGTTTATAAATTAGCACTTTGAGTAGTCTGTTGCATCAGTCACGTTCACATCTCCCATCTGCAGCCTGAAGAGCAGGACCTGGACCCAGAACAAAGTCCTGAAGCTCCTGGTTTGGTTAACAGCTCAAGGTCCTGAGGGTGGTGCCCCTCAGGGCTCCACACTGGGACCAGTATGAGCTTCTCTGGGCAACCTGTGCCACGGCCTCACGCCCCTCACAGTAAAGAATTTCTTCCCAATATCCAATCTATCCCTGCCCTCCATCCTAAAGCCATTGCCCCTTGTCCTGTTGCTCCATGCCCTTATCCAAAGTCCCTTCCCAGCTCCCCTGGAGCCCCTTCAGATGCTGAAAGGTCTCCCCAGAACCTTCTCTCCTCCAGGCTGAACAAAACTCTCAGTGTGTCTCCAAGCAGAGGTGCCCCAGCCCTCTGACATTTACATTTCTATACACACACTGACCATGCTATAAACTGTGCATCCTAAATAACCTCTCTAGTGACTCACCTAATCACATCAGTTAATTTTAAAAATTCAATGTCTGCAAACAGTAGCATCACAACATTCAAATAAGAGAGATCAGTGTTCCAGCTGTGTGATGCAGAGATCATTCCAGTCTCCTCCTTCAGCCCACAATACAATGTACCTCTCAAAGTAGGTCACTTAAATGAAGTGTCAAAGACAGGGTGAATTCAGAAAATCTCTTCCACTCTTCAAAAGAAACAGCCACTCACATGTTTCACGTGGCAAATAAATTAAAAGTGTAGAGCACAGACTTTTAAAAAATCAAGTTTCAAAGCACACCCAAGCCCAACCCAGATATTTAGACTCCAAGAGAATTTGCTCCACAGACAACCAAAACAATCTGTTTCATGGAGGTGGTTTATTTTAAGAATTTACAGACTTCTGGGGCTTTTCCACGTCTTCACAAGATAACAGAGCAGTCTTGTTAACACAGACACAGGCAGGCTAAACCACAAATGCTCAGAAGAGCTCCTCTTCACCTGTAATGAAAATTGAAACAAATTAAAACCCTTTCATCTATTTATGTATTTATTTTAAACTGCTATCTTCCCCAATTTAAATACTTCTTTAATATTCCTTACCACCCCCCCAAACTATTAATAAATATTTTTTTTTGACATTTCAAATTTCAAAATTTCCCTTACATTTTAGATTTTGAATATGTTCATGTTAATACAGAAACCTCTTTAGGTATGTCTTACATACAGACATTTTTAAGCAATTGCATTAAGTCAGGCCACTATGCAAAAATTCAAACAGTAATTGCAAATGAATCCAATAATAGAAAAAAAAAAACCCACAGAAAATTGTAACTCATCTGGGATTATGCTCCCATGGACATATTTTCTTTAAAATTACTGAAAATTAAGAACTCTTTGTCTGGACAAATTCAAACTAAAAATGTCCAATTTCACAGCTGTTTAGAAAGAAAAGTTTCTGTCTGACCAAGACCATTCAATTCTGACTTCCTCATCTGGCTTCATATTTTCTGTTAATTCATTTTAAAACACAATCCAGTTTCTGTGACGTAACTTTACCTCTTGGATTTGGCTGAACCGCTTTTTCCGATTAATCCCTGGTTATGGTATTATGAGAAAAAACAAAACAAGCAGGTTAGGAAGCAACTCATGCAAATTCAGGCAAAACTCTGCACGGATTTATGACCACAAATGTATTGTGAGGAGCACAATACAGCACTGAAATCATAGAAAGTACATATTCCAGGCATTCTGTCAATACACAGGATATGAACACATGTGTTTCCATACAGAGCACAAGTTTTTAACTGTTACAGTAATACATATGAGCTACATGCAGTTACAAATCGTGGTCTAAGCCCACACATTTGTAACCTGCAGCACACACTTGCACAAAACCTCATCCTCAGGCAAACAAGCAAAATACTGAACTTCAAGTAAAATATATATTCCATATGAAAAGATTCTGGAAATTCCTTCCTTGCAAACCCAGCCCCAAACTCTCAGCTTCTGAACACGTGATTTATCCAAAAGCATTTCAGTCACGCCATCTCCTCTCCCCCACTCAACACTACTGGGCTATTTGACCAGGCAAAGTAGGAAATGTCCAGGTAAAAGGGAGGAGGAGGGAAATCCACCACAGGCCAGAAAGGAAAATCCTCACCTCTCCAGGCAAGGATGTGTGTGAGGCTGAAGATCTATTTTACCAGCTTTTAAACTGTATTTGATCAGAAAAAACTGCCAAACTTTGCTCTGGTTAGTAGAACTGCACAAGCTGAAAAGCTTGGGAGCCATGCCAGGGACTGCCTTCCCTCTGGTTTTAGGGCCTACAATCCCAAAGTTTGCCTGTTACCCTGGCACACAAGCAGCACATGACTGCAAGAGCTCTGACTGCACTTTTATACAAATACTCACAGAGCAGCAGCACCAGAGATGATCTCAATGAGCTCCTTGGTGATGACGGCTTGACGGGTGCGGTTGAAGGTCAAGGTCAGCTTGTCAATCATCTCGGCTGGAATGAGGCAAGGTTGGAGTTTAAACACAAAATGAGTGCATCAATGTGTATAAATGCACATACAGAGAAGCTGTATGGGCACAATATCCAAGTGGATTGTAAACCACTGCAAATACCAAGAGGCTTAGTGCACCTCATGTTTTGTCCCTACAAGTAATATTACCAGTAAACACTCTAGAAACCTGAGAATTCAGCTTGTCAGTTAAACATCTGCAGAACAGCTGGCAGACTTGTAAATACCAGGCATGACACAGCTTATTGTAACATAACACAAGCAGGCATCATTAGCTTTGAAATTAGATTTCACTGTCAATTAACTACATTGTTATTTCCTTCAAGTTGTGGCAAAAGGAGACAGATTTTTCTCAATTATTTTTGTTCTCAATTATTTCTAAACACAGCAGGTATCACCTCTTTCTCTCAGGCTGGTCATCAGAGCCATGCCTACCATTCATGGCAGCCCAACTGCACGTCACATCTTCACACAATCACCAGTATCCTTCCAAAGCATACTTACATATTCTCTGCTTGCTCCATGGCAGGTGGTATTTAACTATTGTTTAAGTTTCCCCACCTTTAAATTGCTCTGCACTAATTGTATTTGCTGAACGAGTAAGTACAGATTTATAAAAATTCAGGAAATCCTCAGAGCAGCCACATGAAAGGAGCATAGAGAATATTTAGCCATCACATGATTAGTTTAGTATTTCATATGCCTTTTAAATAATCTGTTATTTCACTTCCAGCCCTAGACCTGTTTCTTGGCAGCAATCCCTCTTTCCAGGGACTAAATACAGTTCATGTTTGAAACAGAATCTCAGTTGAACTGGCTCAAGAAAACTACTCAAAGTGGAATTAAGATAGGAAACAGCTGATTTTTGAAGCAAAGAACTACACAAAGGGAGGTCAACACTTTCTTGCTGAACAAGTGAAGTCCTGAAAACCCAGGGAGTAGCTTACAAGCATTCTTGCTGGCGTTGTCCATGGCAGTCATCCTGGCGCTCTGCTCGCTGGTGGTGGATTCTTTCAGGGAGTAGTACAGAATGTTTGCTAGCGTGAACTCCTGGTAGTTCCTCAGCACATCAGCATCAATATCATCATAGATACTTAGGCTTTCTGCAAAACATGGAGGAGCAGGCTTAGAGACATCCAAGATTTACTATTTCCAGCAAAATACAATGACATGGAGAAGATTACTTGTCTGGGCTGTTTCAATACTTAAGGCAGCACAGAGGGATTTCCTGAACATATTATGTGTAGCTTCAGAATCTCTGTGCTAGTTATAATTCTGTTAACTGTTTTATGTGTTCTGTTAACTTATTTAATATTAGGAAAGTCAGACCAAAGCAACACACACTATTGCCATATTATGTTTAACCCTCCCATACAATGCTGCAGAAACATCCTGGGGTATTTTTTGTGAGCAGTGAAAAGTCACTCACTATTCACACTATTCAGTGCTGAAAATTTTGGAACTGAATTTACATATGCACAATTCTTGCTTGAGGCAGAATCTCAAACCACAATTAGCATCACCTTTCCTTTTAACCTCCTTGCCCCACAGCACCTTTGTAAGCCAGCCTTGGACTGATCTTGTCCAAGATAAACCATCTGTTAAACTATGATACGAGCACCATAATAAGAAGTTTTAATACCATATTCCCATTTTCAGAGTGCTTTTCTTGTGATTTACCACTGCATGTAACTGGTGATTTCTAGCTCCCTACTTACCAGAGCCAGCCACAGTTTCAAAGGAGAAGATTGGTTTTTCATCAGTCTTGTAAGAAATGACAGACCTGTACAAAAGGAGCAAATAGGCTCTTCAGTTCAACTAACTCTAAACTGAATGGTTCAAATCAAACTAGACTAGACAACTTCTGGCTTTCCAATGCCACAAAGTTTTGTGATAACCCTGATGAAAAGATCTTGGATACCATGTGGATATAATGATGTGTTGACTGTAAATATAACAGCTATACACAAGTTAAAAGAGAGTTCCAACCACAGCTACTAGAAAAAGCAGCCCAGGTCTTGACACACAACAAAATCAAGAAGTGAATATGCCAAATATTCACTTTCAGTTTTCAGTTATATTCAGCTTTCATACAACTTCATTGGCCAATATGCTCTTTGAAGCATTCTGCCCAGTATTTTTCCAGTGAAGTGTCAGTTCAACCTTACCTGAACCGATTGTAGATGACAGAGCCTTCATCAAATTCATACCCGGAGTTTAACAGCTCTAAAGCAATGGCTGAAGCATCTCCAAAGCTCGGGGGCCTCCGTCCCACCTCTTTGAATGTCAGCAGGAAATAGTTACCATGTGTCCTGCAGCAACAACAAACCTGTGTTAGAACCAAGGGGATGCTCTAAAGTACAATGAGCAGCAAGACTTAGGAGAAGTAACTGACTGTAACTTAGGAGTGTTCAGAATGAAACATTTTATTGAATTAGGGTCTGAAAGAAACTTTGCCTTTAGTTAAATTACAACAGTTCATAATACACACACGTAATAGAGCCAGTTGCCAGCTTCCAGACATTTATTTAAAGAATATAATAGTGCTGTGCAGCAGTTTCCCAAATTGTGAGATTATCAAAACCACTTTTAGGGTATTTGCAGATTATTTTTTTTAAAGGAGCTTGAATTTAACACAATTCTCTTAAATGCAGTTTCCTGCCAATGGCACACAATCTTACAAACAGTCTTGTAATTTCTACCACAGAAAACAAAACTCCAAACAAAACTTTTGGGCCCCATCCTTTTTACCTTTGAAGCAGGCCTCTGATCTTGTCACCTACTCCAACCACCATAACCTCTTTCCCTGCATTTGAGAGGTTGGTAATCTCGTTCTTCAAGGTTTTAGCAATGGAGGTATGGATAGCACCACACAGGCCTCGGTCAGAGGACACACCAATAAGGAGGTGCTTCTTCTTGTCCTCAGGTGCCTTTATTTCTGCTTTCTCATAAAGAGCTGAAAAAAAAAAAGATCATTACATGTTTTTCAAGGGTGCCAAAAAAGCAAGTCATTAATAAAAAATGCCCTGAATTATTCTAACTAAAACCAATACCAAAGGGGCTCCAGATCTCAGCCCAGATTAATTTTATCTCCTTTGCAATTGCTCCAAGCTTGCACATGGTCAGACCAGCTGTGAGCAAGAAACAATTCAAAACCAGTCACAGCTCTGATCAGATCAGTGACGTTCACTGTGCAAATTCTTTTGGAAACAGACTACTGGAAGGTTAAGAAGCCTTGGCATTTTATCACCAGTATGAAAACCTCCTCTTCTGCTCCCCCATGACTAAGTGCAAGAACTTTCTCTCACACAGAGCTCCTGTTCCATAGACCCTCGCAGGCTTCAGCTCCCTCTCAGCTCTTGCGTATTTGGCTGCAGAAACCATCTTCATGGACTTGGTGATCTTCTGGATGTTCTTGATGGACTTCAAACGCCTGGTGACTGCAAGGTTGAGAGTTCAAGGTCACAGACTGTACTGGGCATAATGACTCAAACCCAAACAACAAAATGCCAGCAAGAGCCATCCAAAAATATTTTGCCACGCTCCTCAAAGAAGAAGAAATAAATAAACAAACAGTGCACAAATAAACCTCATAAAAGACCTCAGTATTTGCAGTTAGAGTAAGAATGTAACTAACACAAATTCATCTTCACAATAGAGATGTTATTTCTTTCAGATACAACATTCATTTAATATTTATCCCAACATGAAGTCTATTTACTATTCTCTTTGCTTCCAAAGCTACCTGTTTCACAAATATATTATTTGAGGTATAATGTCATCTTTCACAGATGACAAGCAGAGAAAATAAACAAACAAAAAAGTCCCCATAGAGTGAAGACAGAATAAACTTCCTCCTCTGTTTAGACTGTGGTAAAGTGACATCTATGAAAACACTAATGGAAAAAGAAACCAAAACAAGTATCCCATAGACAAGCACAATTCCAAGGCAATATCCCTATATAAGAACTATGAGGGATGGCTTAAGGAAGCATTATCACACTAAAACCATTCAGTCAATTCTTTTTCCCCCAAATGCTGCATAAAAGCACAAGGAAATAAACATAAAAGAAACTAAGTTAACTCTTATAGGTGAGCAGAAATCTGGTTCAGCACATATGATAAAAATATTTTTAAAATCTATTTGAGTAAAACTATAAAAAGACATCTAAATTACTGCTAAAACCACTTCTGAAGGACACTTTTTAAATGTAATTAACACTGCAGGCCCATATATCATTGTTATGTATCCCAATAATTTTACCCAACAGAGGCTAAACAGAATTATATTTTAACATATGGTTTTCCTGCAACATTTTCCCTCTCTCAAGACCAGACAAAACCTTTACTTACTGTCTTTTAGCGTTGCCATATTCCTGACTTGGCCCCTGAAAAGGAATGCAGGAGAAATCAGGATAATTCACTAGCTCTCCAGCAACCAACACTTGCCAAGGGCAAGTCCCTTTCAGAGTGATGAAAATTCAAAGATTTGCTGTTTCTTAAAAAAGATCTGTGGCAGAGACAAACCACTCTGACCTGTGGCTTGTATGCACACCTTCATCCTCCCATACCTATACAATTTCACAGAATCAATTAGGCTGGGAAAGACCTCTGAGATCATCAAGTCCAACCTATGACCGAACACCACCTTATCAACTAAACCACTGAGTGCCACATCCAGTCTTTCTTCAGACACCCCCAGGAACAGTGACTCCAACAACCTCCCTGGGCAACCCATTCCAACACCTAATTACACTTTCTGTGAAGAAACTGCTCCTAATGTACAACCTAAACCTGTGTTCTCGTGTCCTGCCTGGCAAAAAAGGCCAACTCCCACCTGACTGCACTCTGCTGTCAGGGAGTTGTAGAGTGATAAGGTCACCCCGAGCCTCCTTTTCTCCAGGCTGAGCTCCCCCAGCTGCTCTTCAGAGGACTTGGGTTCCAGACCCTTCCCCAGTCCCACTGCCCTTCTCCGGACTCGCTCCAGCACCTCCATGTCCTCCCCGAACTGAGGGGCCAGAACTGGCCCGGGAATCGAGGCGGCGCCTCAGCAGCGCCGAGTACAGAGAAAGGTTTAACGCGTTACCCACCGCCTTGGCTAATGGCACGGGGCAAACGAGGGCATTAGAAGGGCAAATCAGAAATAAAAAAAAAAATTTTAAACAAAGCTTCATGCAATGCAATTAGTTTCTAAAGACTATTAAAACGAAGCAGAAGAGGCCGCACCATTTCCTGACCAGAGCAGGGGCTCCTGCCATGTACAAACCAGTCCTTTAACCCTCGCCTGTTCCATTCACCCACCCCGACGGAGCATTCCCACCCACCGAGGACGGACCCTCCATCCCTGCGGGTCCCCGCTGCCCTCATCTCCCGGTACCCGCTCCGCCATCACCCCTCAGAGCCCACAGCCCCCCACGGGCCGCCCGCGGCCGCGACCCCGCCGCCCCCAAGCGCCGCACGGCCGAGGGAAGCCATCCCCCCCTCATCCCGCAGAGCAGCCCTGGCTATCGGGACGCGCTCCCCCGTGCCCACAGCGCCCGTCCCAGCCCGTGCCGGTACCATTGCGGCTGGACCAGCGCGACCGCGGCGCCCCGGGCGAACATGGCGGCGCCTCCACCACAGCCCCGCTGAAGGTCAGCGCGCCCGCACCGCGCCTGCGCCGCCCCGCCGGGATCCGCTTCCAGGGCGCGGCCGCCTCCTCCGGAGGGGGCGGGAGCGGGAGCGGGAGCGGCACCGGGTCGGGAGCGGGACGGGACCGGCGTCATGGGGAAGTCGGATTTCCTCAGCCCCAAGGCCATCGCCAACCGCATCAAGTCCAAGGGGCTGCAGAAGCTGCGCTGGTACTGCCAGATGTGCCAGAAGCAGTGCCGCGATGAGGTAACTGGGGGCGTGCGGGGGGTCCCCGGTCCTTCGGGCGGTTCCGGTCTCCATCTAAGGAGCCCTCGTCCCGGTTCTCCTGGGGTCGGGTCCCCTTGGCTGGGGTCAGCTCTTGTGACAGCTCTGATCTCATGGAATCACAGGATGGTTTGGGTTGGGAGGACCTTAAAGATCATCCGCTTCCGACCCCCTACCATGTGCAGGGACACCTTCCGCTGTCCCAGGGTGATCCAAGCCCCGTCCAGCCTGTCCCTGAAGACTCCCGGGGATGGGGCAGCCACAGCTGCTCTGGGCAACCTGAGAAGCCTCAGGGCCTCCCCACCCTCACAAGGAATGATTTCTTCCCAATACCTTATCTAACCCTGCCCTCTATCAGTTTAAAGCTATTGTCCCATCAATTTCCCTTCCCAGTGCTATTGAGGGGAACAAAGTGGGAGCTGGGATCACACTTGTAGGATTTTAGTACTCTCTTCACATGCGAGTGTTGCAAATTGTGGCAAAGACAAGCCAAGTATTTATTTCTGCTTTATAGAATGGCTTCAAGTGTCACTGCATGTCTGAGTCCCACCAGAGGCAGTTGCTGCTGGCTTCTGAAAATCCTCAGCAATTCATGGATTACTTCTCTGAGTAAGTTTTCTATATATTCTTAACCACATCTTCATGCCTGTATCAGCTCTGCACAGCCACACCCCTAAGGCCCAATAATGTCTCATTGAAGACACTTTATTGTGATACACGTAGTGTCAGCTCTTCTTGTAATTGAAAATTAAGGCAATGCCCCCTTTAAACTTTAGGTAAGAGATTTCATAGTTTTATTCAGTTTTGTGTCGTGTTTTAATCCTGTTTAAAGTTGCTCTGTGGTACAAATACATCACCTTTCTGTCCCTGCTGAGTGACTGACAGACACACACGAGCTAAAAGAGCCATAACAGAGAGAAAATAAGTCAGGGGAGGGACTGACATCCCCCAGCTTCTCCCAGGCCTTTGTCCAGCTGACCTACCTGACAGCTGAGATGATTGGAGCTGTCCTCAGCAAGAGTTTGAAGTGAGGCTTTATGCTGCAGCCCTGGAATTAGCAGGGAGATGAGTGATCCATCTGCTCCATCCACTCCTCTGCCCTTTGTCCTGCCCTGTGCTCTGTGTCAGTCAGCCTGGGAAGACACCTGGTAACCAAACGCCAGCAATTAGTGGGAAGTGTTGAGATTCCTCTGCTCCATTTTATCCCTTTGAGAGGCTGTTACTCTCTTGGACATTTAAGGTGTGTGCATGTATCATATTGTGTTTCTTCCTGTATTTAATCCTGGTCTACTGAAAAAGGGAAATGTGTCTGAATATTGTCATGCTCAGCTCAAAAGAATAATCAGGTTTATGCTGCAGATGTTTAATTGTTAATGACAACAGAAAATTTCTTCCTGGTTGTTAAAGTTTTACTAAAAATACTTTTTTTTTTTTTTTAATTCCCTAAGGGAATTCCGAAATGATTTCCTAGAATTGCTCAGGAGGCGATTCGGTAAATATTTTGCTGTTTGTTTGTTTGTTTGAGTGTCTTTTGTTGGTTCAGTGCAAGCCATATAATAATAATCGTAGTAGTAGTTGTAGTAATAATGATAGTAATTCTGTATTTTAGGAACAAAGAGAGTGCACAATAATATTGTGTACAATGAATACATCAGCCATCGAGAACACATCCACATGAATGCCACACAGTGGGAGACACTGACTGATTTTACAAAATGGCTGGGGAGAGAAGGTGAGTGTACCTGCTCAGGGTTGGGAAGTCTTAAAATTATTGGGTAGTTGAATTCCTGATAACTTACCAGTAAATATTTATGTTAGTTCTTTTTCTTTCTTCCCCTCCCCTCCTGTACGTACATGAAAAGATTTCCAAATGTATTTCTGTGCTAACCATTAGGAGTTTGTTTATGGAAAATGTCAGAAGTCTGGGATGAGTACATCAATTGTGAGCCTTTCCTTGTTTCATCTGCTGGTCTGTATTTACTGGATACATTGCTAAATTCTAAATCAGCTTCTAACAGTTGCCATTTAAAAATTACAGATTCTTTCCATGTCTGAGGTGACAAGAAGCAAGCAGTCATTTTCATTCCTGGCCTAGTGGAAGGGTTAAAGCTGGAGGTCTGCAGTTCTGTTTTTAGTGGGAGGAAGAGAGATTAAATGGCACTGTGGTGTGACAGAAAGTTTAGTTTGGCTCTGGGTGCCCCTGTTCTGCAGGATACATCCAGCAGTTACAGTGTTTGGAAAGTCACTCTAGCCAGAGTCAGTAACAATAGCACAGCGCTGCAATATTTCCTTTAGTACCATACTGTGAGTGTGTATCATTTGTACATGTTAGATTTCTGTCTCCTTCCTTGTTAAAACAGTGGGAAGGAAACATTTTCTTCAATAAGGAAAGTATTGTAAAGCACTTCATGCACTTTGTGATGTACACTGGCCTGTGTCCAAACATACCTAGGTAGCTGAGGGCAGAAGCACGTGGTACAGATAATTCAAAGTCAGTTTTAGTAGCCCAGTAAGGGGTGTGTTGTCTCTGGTGAAGTATCTACATTGCTACAGTGAACAAATTAATACACAGTTTTATTTGTCCTTACTTTCTACATCTCATGTAACTTTTCTGCTGACAAATCTTTTAGCTGCCGCTTAGCTCTAATTGCAGTTCTGCTGTTTCTAAGGCCTGCCTTTTGCAGCTTTCCCAAAACCCTCTGATTTTAAGGATTCCCACAAACATGGACTAAAAATGATCTTGATATTGTTAATGCTAATCTTACTTTGTTTTGCCTTGACTTTTTAGGACTTTGCAAGGTTGATGAGACCCCTAAAGGCTGGTACATTCAGTACATCGACAGGGACCCCGAGACCATTCGCAGGCAGCAAGAACAAGAGAGGAAGAAGAAACAGGACCTTGATGATGAAGAAAAAACTGCTAAATTAATTGAACAACAAGTTAGAAGAGGTTTGGAGGGGAAAGAACTGGTGAGAAAAATTGCACTGTGTGTGGACCTTCAGCTCAAAGCTCCTTGTGGTTAAGTCAGTGGGGAATTTGATGCTACTGGAATCCTTGCACTGGTATTTCCTTTGCTTCCTGACTTGGAGTTGCATTGTACCCAACTTGCAGTAGTACTAAGGAAGTAATAATTACTGCTCTTCTAGTGATTACTGATTTAAAAATCCCTCTTGAATTTAGGATGGGAGAGCAAACAATCCATTAAGCTGCATGATGTCTTCATTTATGATATTTCACAACTAATAGTGATGCAGATAACAAGTACCTGGTGCACTGAGTAGGCTGAGATAAATAACCAGGGGGATCTGGCGTAATCAAGTTCACATAGTGAGAAGTTCTGTTTTGGTGGTGCTGGTGTGGTTATTTGGGATCTGTTTACTTGGCATCATGCCATGACTCCCATACAGGGGCTGAAATCTCCTATTTGATTCTGGGTATTGATGGATACATTTAAATACTGTTGTAAACAATTACCTGCTTCTTAATTTAAAACTAATTGAAATTTAAATGGTCTGAGCCTTTGGTGCTGAAAAATTGGAAAGATACCAGAATTTCCTTCTTTGAGTTATCAGTCTGTCCAGAAACCAGTCAGATCATGCTGGTTCAGATAGAGAAAACTGCTGCAGCAAGGCCACTTGCCTTTTATGCTGGAATTGAGCAAGTTTAGGCAGCATCTCTGTTAATTGGTGAGTTTTGCACAGGAGCCTGTAATGAGATGATGTTTTCAGCTTTAGTCTTTCATGAATCAATCAGGTTGAATATTACAGTTACTGTCTGTAAAACTGAGGTAATCAATGATTATGATACCTTGACTCAGTTTTCTGTTTGATTCTTTAAATGTGTTTTGTGTTTTTTGGCAGGAAATGCCAGTCTATACTGAACTAAATAGAGAAAACGAAGAAGAAAAAGGTAACTAGATTTTGATGGATGTAATTTTCTAGAACCTACTGGAGCTGATTTTGTAATTCAAATGAAATGAGCATTGAAACCTGCTTGGTGCTTCATAAAGTGCTTTGAGATCAGTTTTAAAGAGCACTGGATTGTGGAAATGCAGAGTATTCTGTATTACAAAATTTAATTTACTTTAAAAGCTAAACCAAAATATAGATTAGTAAATATTTTCAAATTTATGATTCTTTTGTATTTGCAGATTTTAAAAATTGTTAACATCCTTCAATGCAGTTATTTTTAAAGATAGAAATAATGTCTTTTTATTTTTTAGTTACATTTAATTTAAACAAAGGAGCAAGTACTTCAGTCGCAGCATCTTCTAAAACAAGGTGAGAAAAGAATTTAAGGCCAACCTTTACTGTTACAAAGCACTTCTATGACTGTGGTATTTATATGAACAGGAAGGTTTGTCTTGTCCTGAAATATTTGGAGTCTAATCTCTTATCCTCTCTTGGTATTCAGAAGGGTGACTAGGTGACTTCATGGTTGGTTTTGTATTTAAAATGGCTGAGTGGGTGTATCTGAAATGTGAGCTGTGAGGAGCCTTCTTGAATTCTCTGTGCTTCATGGCAGGTGCCCATAAAGTAATAGACAGTCAGAGGTTCCTCCATGGAGGGTGGGAATGGGATCCAGCCAAAGCATTTGCAGTGATGCCATCTAGTCCCAGCTGCCTTCTATGAATGGATATTCCTGACTTGTTAATTTTGGTTCCTAAAAGGTTTGATTGCCTTGTCTAATTGGAGACAATACTTTCTTTGGTCATCGTTTAAGCAGCTGAATTTGCCTGAAATAAATCTTCTCAGAGCTCTGGAATTTAATTGTCATCGTGTAACCACAAGCAATGCAGGACAAAAGGGATCAATAATGCAAATAATACTGACTTACAGCAGTCTGGGGAACTGTTTGATGAGCAGTACATCTTCTCATGTGAGGCAATATTGTAATTAAATGTATTCCAGGTGAAAAAGAAAGCTTTTCCCTCATCACACTCAGCTCTTAGATAAGGTATCTGATGGGATATATGCCAGGCAGAAAATGAGACAGTAAAGCAGTTCTTTGCAATAATAGAGACAGATTGCAGGCTTTAAGGAAAACTTGTTAATTATCCCTAAGCATTGAGTTGTGCTTAAGATTATTCTGAAACTTAATTCAGACTCTCACTTGAATAGTTTCAGTGAGGAATACTTCAGGTCCTTGCTAAAATTTGGCCAAATGTGAAATCATATATCAAGTAGTCTAATTTCTTCACAGCATGTACAAAATACTTATCTGTAAACTTTGAAAAGGTAGTGTAGTAAGTTCACAGCTAGATATGTTTGTCTTCTTAAATATGTACACTGCAGTTATTATGTTTTAATTTTGTTACCCTTTATGAGATTTTTTTTAAGTACTTGCTGTTTGATTTGTGATTTAATGTGCAATTTTTTTCTCAAACTCTATGATTATTCAGACCTCCTCTGAAATACAGTGTTTCTCTTAAAGTTGCTTCTACTGCAGTTATTGTCTCTTCATTCCTGTGGGGTATCTTCCCTGTGAGAGTATATCCAACATCCTCACCATGTACAGAACATGCAATTTGTCCTAAGGCCATATTAATTACTGCATCACTGTTCACCTCAGAGCAGCTGCCTTCACCTTTTGGGTTGAAACAATGTCTAAATTTTTTTACTGTGTTCAAATGTCTGTTATAAAAGTGGCTGAACTGAAGCTGCCCGTGGGCAGTTCTCATTTTACCTAGATGTTCCCTCATCTCTGAGCTGTAACTTTTTGTGCTGTTTGCTCTTTATTTTCCACAGTTAGGCTGTTTGCCTATTTTGAATATGGTTGTGAAGGTGACATTTGTTTGCTGAGTGTGGAGCTCTTTTCTATAGATTCCAGGGTGTTTTCTCCCATTGCCAGATAGGCTCAATATCTCTGTCTGGAAGGAATTCTAGATATCTGCCCTGTCTGAGGGTTCCTCTGTCCAGGTGGCTTCTCTGAAGTTTGTGCTTTCAAATTTGAAAACCTTATTTGCAGACCAGTTTTTGTCTTCTTCATTGAACTCAAGTCCTTGATCAACTCTTTGTTTGTGCAGTGGTGAACTGGTCGTGGGGCTGTGTCCATTCTGCTGGACTGCCAGCAGTGACCCTCAGTGGACATGGAGTTTGCACCCCAAGGAGATCAGTTCTAGAGGAGGAGCTGTGTAGGGTCTGCAAGGGGACTGGGACAACTGAAATCAAGCAGACCAGCACAACCAGTTCTTCAAATGCATCTTGGTAGAGGAAAAAAATCTAAGATCTGCCGTGAAAACACCATCTTACTTTTCCAGCAGTGTCCTTGGACAGAATGCACTGAAGATGGTGGAGGGAGCAGTTAAAAGAAAAGAAGTAGCTCATAGCTCTGGTCTCTCCAAAGAGAAAAAGAAGAAATCTGCACTGGATGAGATCATGGAGGTAATAATCATGCAGGATCTGTTTCTGTGTGCCCCTGTGCCTGTGACAAGGTCACCTTTGAAGTGACCTCAGACCTTCAGTTCACTTGGAATTCCAACTTTCACATCTTACCAGGCAAAATAATTTCATTTCCCCATAAAACTGG
>VYZP01079000.1:19011-33667 GCA_013400635.1 Hypocryptadius cinnamomeus | reverse complement strand
CAATCACATGAGCTATGGCTTTTTTATGATAGCAACAAGAACCTTGATTTTCCACCTTGGGTTGCCTTTAACAAATCCAGGGTTACTGTTTCAAATAGGAAACCATAACAGAAATACCAAAAAATGGGTGACGGTTACTAGCAGCACCCTAAATTTCATTATGGTTACAAACTATTTTAGGATTCATTGAAATTATCAAATTTTAAAATGCAGATCTTGGCCAGTACCCTTCAGAGCTGACAAATCACTTAAGACATCTTATTTCCTAAGTAAACACCTTGACACCTTGACAAAAATTGCTGGATTTGACAAATGTGCCAATTCCCAACCGCTGAAAATCAATTCTTTTCATTCAGTCAAACTAAAACTCCAGAAACATTGACTGCTAAATGTACTGATCTTAAGTTTAGGAGCAAAAGGCACACTTCTCGCTTCCAAAGCTATTTTTTCAATCAATCAGATTAATGAGCTATCTTGGCTTAGAAAGTATTTTCTGTACAAGTTTTCTTTTGACCTTGAATATTAAGTTTGGCTCTGACAAACAACACCAGTCAGAATTTAAATATATAGACTTGGATTTTCAAGGTTTGTTTTTATATTTGTCCCCTTTATCTTGTGCCAAAAAGTCTTTTATTACAGAATTATTTCTTTGCTCCTCTTCAATGAATATGAAAAATTCAACCTATGGCAAAAAATGATCTGCCTTTTGATAGGTATGTTCGCAATATTTTTTGCTCACTTCCTCCTCTCATCCCAGTTCTACTGAATTTGAACTGCATAAATTTGCAGTTATGATCAACAGCAGAAGTAATTCAGTTTTCCAAATGCCTCACTGAGAAATCTGATTATCTCAAAACAAAAGAAACAGGGGGCTTGTATTTACAAACTGTGTCTTATCAAGATCAGAGAATAGAGTTGTGATATTAAGATGATAAAGGCTGCTTATGATACAATCTCATATTCAAGACTTAAGATTTCCTTTAACGAGATGAGGAAGTGTTATGGTGTAACCCCAGCCAGCAGCCAAGCCACATGCAGCCTCTTGCTCACGCCCCTACTGGTGAGATTGAGGAGAAAATTGGAATGGTAAAAGATAAAAAAACTTGTAGGTTGAGGTAAAGACAGTTTAAAAGAGAAAGCAAAAGCCACACACACAAGCAAAGCAAAACAAGGGATTAATTCCCTGCTTCCCATGGGCAGGCAGGTGCTCAGCCATCCTTGGGAGAGCAGGGACCCACCACATGTAGCAGTGACTTGGGAAGACAAAAGCCATCACTCCAAACAGCCCTTCTTGCCCCCAGCTGATACACAGAGCATGATGTCTGATGGTCTGGAATGTCCCTTTGGTCAGCTGGGGTCACCTGTCCTGGCTGTGTCCCCTCTCAACCTCATAAGTACCTCCAGCTCTCTTCTCAGCATGGCAGTACAAAAGCAGAAAAGGCCTTGGCTCTCTGTAAGCCCTGCTCAGCAATAACAAACTTGTTCTGACATTATCAGCACTCTGTTCAGCACAAATCCAAAACAGATTCACTGTCAAGGAAATTAACTCTACCCCAGCTGAAACCAGCACAGGAAGAAACTTTTACCACCTATGACTCCAAAACGTATCTTACACAGAAAGACATATAGCCTATAATTTAGCCTTCTTATTTTGATGTGTAAGTCTGAGAGCTCCATCAGACACTGATTCTGTTAAACACATATTTTTCTCTCCCTGTTGCCGCTAGTAGCTGATGGGAGCGTCACCTTTTCAATGCCAGCATCAGATTTGGTGGGAGAGCTTTATTCTCCTTTGCTGATGGGTCATGCTCAGAGAGCTGCCTGTGTCAAAGCCCATAGATAGGCACCATTTCTACAACACTGAGAGCTGCAGTACTCCCATTAGATGACATTCCCTTGCATACCTGAGGTCACGGCTGATGGGTCTATTTGGCGCAGAACACCTAGGAGGAGAGGACAGATGTGGCAGTGTCCTTGCTCTTAGGTATGAATAGACTGCTCTCTCCTGAGTGAACAGAAATTGAAAGGGTTGATGTGATTTGGAAGATTTTGAGAGACTTTATGGGCTGGTAGGTAAAATAAGGCTGCTCTCTTCTCTTGAGCTTTCTTTTTCCCACTGCCTGTGACCCATCCAGCAATAAAAGTGGCAATGCAGAGCAATCAATCAGAAACAACTGCTCTAGGATTAGAATTGGATCAGAAAAGTCAAGAAGAATTTGTCTGATTTTTAGAGTTGGAGGCTCTGTGCCATGTGCAAATCAGATCCTCTATCCAGCTTCAGGTCAAATTTCTCAAGCTGGTCCTCAGATACCAAGGTCACCAGAATCAGCATCTGCTTTATAAAATGTGGACATTAATCCCAAATGTTTCACATTGAGATCAGAGCATGCAATTGAAATTTGGTGGAAGAGACATTAATATTAAGAGATTAGGAGATGATTTAGTGGATTTGTCTGCTGTTACTCCGAGTGCATCACTTAAGTGAACCTAACGTTTCAGCTTACTTGTGGAATTTTCATCTTGATGTGAATGAAGAGGTCACAGAAATGTTTTGCCAGACATTTCAATAAGCATATCCCTTGGAAGCACAAGGAATTGATTCATTGACTCAGTGAATTAAATTATGTTTTAAGCGTTAAACTGGCAGCAGCTAAGCAATTAAAGGATATGCCTATTTTCAAGTGCTGCTATAAAGAATATAGCCAACATCTTTAAAAAAGTGTACCATTACAGCATACTTTATGACAGGTTTCAGTCCCTTACACTTCGAGAATTATTTGCAAGTTTGAGTGTAGGAAGGCTTTGATCAAACCAGTCCACAGCTTCAACATTTCCCCAAAACTGCAGACATGAACTCCTGAAGAAAAATGAAATAACTTTCCTCCCTGCTTTGGGCTAAAGTGAGGGGAGTGTAATTGCTGTTCCCATATAATTTTGTGTTTGCAATACTGGAGCTTTTTCTTTTTAATGCCCAAGGAGCCAGTATCACAAGGAGAGACTAAGCTGTTTGTAGGCATCCCCTTTGAACAGGCTGATTAGGAGCCAGACACTGTCTGCCAAAGTCAGAGTGAAGCCTCCCTCTGAGTCTCATGTCCTGCACTGGCACACAAGCACAAGCCCCAGCATGGTGTGGGGGTAACAAATGTGACAAATGCCCCACCAGCCTGCACCCACCAGAGACACTCCTGCATCTTTTTTGTTATCAGAGACTTTGGTTGTGGGGATGAACTTCCCAAACTCAACACATCCTAACAGTATCTTGACAAGATCCTGTGTCTGTCTGCCTGTTAGGTAAAATATGTTTTTGCTATTAATTTTCAAAATGTTTCTCAGTAATTGTGCCTCTTCCCTTCTTTCCCTTGACATTTCTTTGGTGAAATAAAAGGGTCTGTAGCTGTCTGTTTGAAGAAAACCCCTTCCCTGCTTCTGAAGACAAGCAGACTGTACTTTCGGTATAACTTTCCTGTGTTAAACCCTACTTTGAAGAAGCTTATGATTCACAAGACGTGTATAAATGCTACCTACATACTGTTCACCACCTCTTGCTATTACACAATCTCTCAAATCTGATAAACACTTCTAGGGCTTTGTCATATTCTCTTTGTTCAGGTACATGAACAGTCTTCTGTAGGATAATACATAATTGATATAGTTTGACTTTCACTGTATTGCACATTTATATCCCCCTGGAGCATGCTAGTTTATCAGAGGAGAGAAGTCTTCCATTTGGGAAAATGGGCTTAGTTCAGTACAAACTACTCTCTAGAAAGGCTAAGAGGGAAAAAAGAAAACTAAGCTGGAAATAAAAAAACCCGTTCATCATCAAGACCTTGATGCAAATAATAAAAAAGTCTTACCTCTAGGCCAGTTACAGAGACTGCTGCAGAGAAAACACTTTAATGGCAGAAAGGCAGCAAGCTGCCAGAGTTGGAAATTATCCCATTGGTAGACCCCTTCTGCCCCAAGAGGACTGCACCAGAGGTAATCCATTTGGAAGTGCCATGGGAAATTTCTCCTCATGGATGGGAAGAGACAAGTTAAAATGAAAGATGCTTTAGTTGTCCAGCATGTAGATAGATAACTGCATTTTTGATGCCAGCTAGATGCAACAGTGGGAGATGTTGTAGATCTCTACCTAACTTTTAAAGAGTAGCTGCACAGTGGTCTGCCTTTTCCCATGGCGGTCTTTGCTGAAATGCTCCCAGTGCCATATGTCAGCACAGAAAGCCTAAAAATCAGTCTCAGATTGTGATTTAGGAAATGAGGAAAAGAAATACGCAGAGCTGACACACACAGGAAGCTTTTCAAATGTGAGTTCTACATTAAGAAATGGTAGAAATGGAAGGTGATATTCAAAGTGGAAAAAGTTGTATGGGAAATAAATAAACAACAGTGACAAAGCAAGGAGCTATAGCATCTGAAAAGCATATCATCTGGTTCAAAGGCATGGAAAACAACATCTTCAGATGAGTGGCAGTGTAGAGGCTGATAGCCCAGGAGAGAAACAGTGAAGGTTATTCTCAGGAAAAAATTCCTGTTAGAACAAGATGCTTGTGCATGTGATCACACACACACACACACAAACAAACACACACACAGAGGTAACTGTACCAAGGGGTGCGTGCTTCCCTGAAATACTAGAAGTCTAAAAGCTGAAATTATGGAACAGGTATGTTTGCTTTTAAATATGAAAGTTGACATAGCAGACACCTCAGAACTGGAAAGGAAAACAATAATTATTGGAGTATTGTAACAATTAGGAAAAAAATTATTATTAGTAAAAAAAAAAAAGGAAAGAGTGGCTGCCCAGCTCTAACAGTGCATCTGTATATTAAAGAAGACATGCAGTCTAATCAGGTAATTAGTTTAAATGATTGACTCAAAATGCAGTTGCCATGCATAAAAGCTTCAGATCTAAATATCAAAAATGCAGTTTTATGACTATATTTTAGCCTGGGATGGATAGATAGAATGAGTACAATGATGACAAATGCAGGAAACCCAATAAGAATGAGATACATGAGCTTCTTTATGTAAATGAAGTATGTGCAGTTTAATTGTATATATATATATAAAAAATATGTGTATATATATATATAAAAAATATGTATACCACAGAGGAGCTAGTCAGAGAAAAGGCAGGTGGAACAGAAGCTCCAGACTGAAAATGGAGTTATGCACAGGCCTGGGGTTAAAATCCTACTGTCAAAGCCACAATGGTCAATTAAAAAAAAAAACCCTAAAGCAACAAACAACAATATAAATATTAGATTTGAAAGGAAAAAAATGGAAGGGTGAAGTGTTCACAGATGACATAAGAATTGTCTGACAATACCACAGATTTGAACGAATGCATGATCACTCAATAGCAGGAAGGCCAACAAAAAAACCCACCATCAAGACTGAGGCAAGGCCATCCTTAAAAAATTATCATGGGATCTAAGGCAATCTGGTTCATATACTTGGGTTTCCAGAAGGCTTTCAGGAACAACAAAGCAACACTAAAGACTCTTCAAAGATAATGTGTTGCCAAGGATCAAAGAACACATTTGCTCATGGATTAATAACTCATTTAAAGCTAGGGAAAAATGAAGAGATGGATACAGAGGTATTCAAAGACTTTTGAATCTTTGTGGGTGTTATTAAATCTCTTACTGGAGGTGGGATGGTATCAGACAAGTATTTTGAGGAAGTTCATAGCTGTACTTTTATGTAATAGCATTTCCTTCTAGAGTGACATGTGATAAATGAAACAAATGACTCTTCATTGCATAAAAGAAGCAGCATGTCAGGACCTCATAGAATTTCATTCAGTTTCTTCTTTTCCTGTCAAGTCTTTCACTGAAAGTGATTCTGCACTGTGAAGACTGGTGTTTCTATTTTTTTCTTCTAATGCATTTGGCTAAAAAAAGAATCTTTCCATAGAATCCATAGAATCATACAATTACTTAGGTCAGAAAAGACCTTTAAGATCATCAAGTCCAACATTGCTAAGTCCAGCATGTCCCTAACTGCCACATCTACGTATCTTTTAAATACCTCCAGGGATGGTGATACCACTGCTTCCCTGGGCAGCCTATTCCAGAGCTCAACAACCCTTTTCATGAAGGAATTTTCCCTACTATCCAATCTAAACCTCCCCTGGTGCAACTTGATGCCATTTCCTCTCATCCTCTCACTTGTTACCTGGGAGAAGAGACTGACCCCACCTGGCTGCACCCTCCTTTCAGGCAGTTTTGTAGAGAGTGATGAGGTCCCCCCTGAGCCTCCTTTTCTCCAGGCTGAACACCCCCAGCTCCCTCAGCTGCTCCTCACAGGACTTGTGCTCCAGACCCTTCCCCAGCTCCGTTGCCCTTCTCTGGACACGCTCCAGCCCCTCAATGTCTTTCCTGCAGTGAGGGGCCCAGAACTGAGCACAGGATTGGAGGTGTGGCCTCAGCAGTGCTGAGTACAGGGGGACGGTCACTGCCCTGCTCCTGCTGGCCACACCAGTGCTGATCCAGGCCAGGATGCCATCGGCCTTCTTGGCCACCTGGGCACACACTGGATCATGTTCAGCTGCTGCTGCCCAGCACCCCCAGGTCCTTTTCCACTGGGCAGCTTCACAGCCACTGCCCCCAGCCTGCAGTGCTGCCTGGGCTTGTTGTGACCTAAGTGCGGGACCCAGCACTTGGCTTTGCTGAACCTCATTGCCTGTGCTGAGCCTTCCTGCCTTCCAGCAAACCAACACTCCTGCCAAATGTGGTGACATCTGCAAACTGACAGAGGGGGCTCTTGATTTGGGTCATCAATGAAGAAGTTTAACAGAGCTGTCTGTAAACCTGATCCCTGGGGAACGCCACTAGTGATCAGCCCCCAGCTGTATGTAACTCCATTCAGCACCACTCTCTGGATTTGGCCATCCAGGTAGTTTTTTACCTGGTGAACAGTGCATGCATCTAAGCCATGTGCAGCCAGCTTCTCCAGGAGAATGCTGATGGAAACAGTTTCAAAGGTTTTACTAAGGCTGAGGTAGACAACAGCCATAGATTATCCCTTATCCACTAAGCAGTAGAAGTCACTTTGCAGGAGAAGTTTGCTAAAGGAGGACTTGCCTTTCACAAACCCATGTTGTCTGGTACTGATCCTCTTGTTGTCCTGAATGTGACATGTGATGGCACTCAGGACAATCTGTTCCATGACCTTCCACAGCACCAAGGCCAGGCTGACAGGCTTGTAGTTCCCTAGATCCTCCTATTGATCCTCAACATCATGAGTGTCACATTCACCACCAGTCTCCTGGGACATCCCTGGTTAGCCAGGACTGCTGATAAATTATTTGACTTCTATTTAGACTCCTGAAGGTTAATACAGTAATTCCAAAAGTTGACCTGTCCAGATGTCTCAATAAGAAGTGTACATTGATAAATTCTATATCTCAAGACAGAGAAGTGCCCTGTAGGGGTGCCTCTGGAACTGTAGAACTCCATTACCCCTGCAGCTCCTCTCAAGATGGAGCTTTGTGCTGCAACCTTCTCTGGTGGCCTGTACCCCTCTGAATGAAGGGTTATGATGCCTCTCAAGGCTCACATTGATCTCCCAGAGTCTGTCCAATGTGTTGGTGCTCCTGGGGTGTAGAAGTGGCTGTGATGAGCATCCTGCTGTGAAGGCTCCTCTCAGGTGGGTGCTGTCCTGGGCAGGGCCAGGCATGCCCCAGGCACTATGGGGACATGGTGCAGAGGCCCCCAGTGCTGAGGGCTGACTGAAAGTTTCCTGATGCTGCAGGGCCCACAGGGCAAGCTCCCATGCATGAGCCTAGGCTGTCCTCCAGCAGCAGAAGCAAAGCCACCAATTTGGATATTTGAGATCCATTGGGCTGAAAATGAGTCTTTACATGGTTTGCAACAGGGGCTTCAAACTCTGCTTTGGGTGCAGAAAGCCTGAGAGCAGGTGACCAAATTTATCACCTCAGTGCTGAGAAGAATGCCACGGGAGGCAGAAAAGCCGAGGCTTCATTGACTTCCTCACTGTGAGCTACAATCAATGTAAACCAATCATCTGCCATTGCAAATTTTAAGAATGATTTTAAAAATCCCAGATACATGTTTTGTTATTAATATAAATCCCTGAAAAAATACAGTAGGTTGTGATGAAAACTTTCAAAATGTGTTCTCTTGTTTTGTGCAGCCTACATCATGGAGCTAAAAATGATACTTACGTTTCAGTGTTGCTGTGGTTACTGATACTATTCTTCTGAGTCTTCAGAGGAAATGAATTGATTGTGTTAAGAAGGGAGCTGTATACAGGAGCTAACCTTGGACGTTCACAATGGTTTCATTTAGATTGGTTTAATTTCAAACTTCCATGGCCTAATCTACACTTAGCCAAAGCAGCTGTTGTTTAATTTTTCTGGTTTTGTATTGACAAGTTAAAACTCCTACAAACAAGGCTGAAAGTTTTTGCCTGAGCTCCCAGATGACAGAATTTATTTTTCATTTATTATTGCTTCCCAAAGCACTCCATGAGATAAATATTTTGTTGAATGTTCAGTAGACTTTCCCTTTTAATTTGGTGAATTCCATATATTTAAGAATGGATAAAATACTTTTTTCTCTCATAGTAGGGATGATGTGACAACCAAAAAGATTTGTTCTTTGAAGCATTTTCCATACTGTTTCTCCCAAACTCACACTGATTCTATGTGCTATTTGCTGTGAATCACAGCACCACAGGATAGCTCATGCTGGAAGGGAGCTCAGGAGGTCTCTGCTCCAGCTTCCTGCTCACAGCAGGTTGGCTCTAAGATCAGATCAGGATGCTCAGGGCTTCATCCAGTTGAGCCTTGAAAATCTCTTAGGATGAAGTGTTGGTTCCTGCCTCAAAACATTTGTGACTTTCACATACAGGAGAGACAGAGGCAGAAGAGGAGCCAAGTCACAGAAAGGGTTAGGACCATATGGAAGGCTGGTGACAGAGCCAGGAGCAAAGGCCTGATCTCTGGTACTCAAGTCAAGAGAAGCCAACAAACTGTTTCACCAACACTGCTTTTATGTAGTTCCCAATTTCTCCAGAAGCAATGCAGCTATGCAGCCCTTCATTGTAGGAAGGTCTCTCCCTGGGAATTGCAGTCATGTGATGGTTAAGAAGACAAAATCATAGCTCTGGTGCCAAAATCACTCAGGCACATTTAGCTTGTAGCTGTGCTGGGAGAAGATGAGAACATTAAAGCAGACAAGATTCTGCATTAATCTTGCTACCTGGTTGTGCTGGATGAAAAGTGGATTATGGCTATTAGCATGTGATGGTGGAGTAATGCCCCAGAGGAGCGAAGATAAGAGGTGCTGCTGCTTGATGATAATGCCTCTCAGCAACGAAGTGCAAGTGGTTTGAGTATGAGGATGATTTAAAATCAGGAGCCGTGCAGGACCGGCCATGTTCTCAGTACATTTGTGCTGTGAGCACGCTGTGCTGATGACACTCATCTTCAGCTAACACATCAGCTGCATTCAGAGCCTGCTCATGGCAGCTTAGAGCACGTCTCATCCTATAGTCTCACTTACTAATGAGACCATTTGTTTCTCCTCTGGAGAAGGTGAAAGCATATGCAGTGGTTTACAACTAACACAATATTTTAGGGACAGCTTAACTTTATAGAAACTCAGTTTATCTTAAATCAATTGGGTAGTTGTTTGAGTTCACACACACAATACTTATATTGTTTTCATGAACTCTGTTTGGAAATCGCTCTAGCTAAATCAGGGCATCCCCTGGTGTGATATAATGAGGTCTCTCCACAGATGAGTTACACTGATATAAAGAAGCTATACAGGAATGGTCAATGCAGCACAAAACTGTTTGTAAATAAGCCTTAAGGCATGGCGGATTTAGATAGCCTGCTCAGGCATTTGCACTAGTTTAATTAATTTGCTTTGTTAATTGAATTCCATTAAATTACAGAAAGTTTTGATTTTAGACAAAGCCTCAGGCCCTGATCTTCTGTTTGGACCTGTCAGCAGCACTGAGTGAACAGCTTTTGGTGAATGCTTCATTTGCAACAGCACAGTGTTGGTCATCACCAGGCTATTAGTGAGTATGACCCATTTTGCAAAATGGTTTCCCCAAGAAGCAGTTTTGGGGCTGATGATGAGGTGGTTTCGTATTTACAGTCTCTGAACTCATCTGGGTAAGACCCAAGTTCACTTTGAATCATCTGCCCAAGGGGATGTGAACTGATAGCTCTTCAGCTGAGCAAAAAGGTTTTCTTCTTCCTCTGCCTTGAGAGCTGTGTGTTGTGCTATGCCATTTCTTGTAGGGTTGATTCACAGAGAAGCTTGGTGTGTCTTGGTTGTGGCTGCTCCTAGACTAAGGAAAATTAGAGAGAAAGAATGGGAAAGCAAGAGGAACATTCTGGCTGAAGTAAGGAAACACAGCCTTGTTGGTGCCCCATCTGGGAACTGTGTTAGGTGACTGTGCCTTGTCTGAGGAAAAGCTGTGGCCTGTGTTGGCTCCTCCTTAGACACGAGGTGACATTTTAATCTGGAGTGGAAGAGACTTAAAAGGGAATTTCTCTTGAAACTACTGTGAAGATCTGATGCTGAGACTGAACCCCATGTTCCAACTCATTGTGTTTCCATCTCTGTTTGCTTGTGCCACATTAAAAACAAACAAGCAAACCTTGGAGTTTTGGACAAGAGGGCAAGTCACTCCAGCTGGGATGGTGGTATAGAGCATAACAGTTTTTTTCTGTGAATTACATGGCTGTAGAAATGCAAGACAGGACCTTCACATCACATAAAAGCATACAAATGTAATGTAACTTGATGAAGTCTTTTGTGAAGGGTACATATTTTCTTAGAGTGACAGATATGAGCAAAAAGAGATAATCCAATGAGTAAACTGCAGCATTTTCTTGGAAATGACTCCCTAATTCCTGCTACAGATTTCACTGGCAGTGATGCTGGCACCTCTTCTGAGGGTCTAGAAATTACCTGTGCCTCATGGGAGTAGCAATTTGAGTGACTAACCCTTGTGTTTTCCTCCTCAGGTGTGCTCTGTGCCTCGGTGACGCTTTCCTAGGACAGCACTTCTCTAGGGATGCCTTGTGGCAGTGGCACAGCCACTTGCCATTGAAAAGGAGATGTGGTATATCCCAGAAAACACAGCTCCTCCAAACAGTCAGGTTTAGGGAGCAGGGAGCCAAGGGCCTTAATTTGGCCAGGGCTGTGGTCCTCTCAACTTGCTCATTTGGTGCAAAGTGGGAAATACCTGGCATGAAGTGATATCCACTTTGATAACCAAGTTTCATGTGCTTGCAGCTCTGAGATGCTGTCAAGATGATGTGAAACCCTTTCCTTACCCTGGAGCCTGGCGCTCTGTGAGGAGGGAGAGCCCTTCATTTCACCAGTCAAGGGGAGATGGGATAAGACACCAGGAGGTGTGTAGCAGGTGGAAATGTTGGGTATTTGTCCCCTGGGTCGAGGGCTGGACTGCACACAGGGCTGAGCTCTGCACCCTGCAAGGGGTTTGTGCTCTGCCAGCTTTGGGAGTGATTGTGCTCCTGGCCATGGCGTGCAGGTGCATCTGGGTGAGGAAATATATCAGCACTTCCTTGGAAATTTTGCTCATCTTGTGTGACTTGCCACTCTGGTGTGGCTTTTTCTNTTTTGGGGTTTTTTTTTTTTTTTTTTTTTTTTTTTTTTTTTTTTTTTTTTTTTTTTTGTCGTGACTTGCCACTCTGCAAGGAGACGTGCCTGGCCGCATCCATTCGGGACTGACCGGGGCACCCGGCATCCCCGGGCCTGCTGGGGCATTCCTGCCGCTCTGCCTGTGACCGACAGGCCTCACGGGTGGGATTCGGGATTCGGGCATCTCCGGGATGAGGGCCCTCAAAGGGGTCTTCCTGCGGCCCCGGGCGCTGCTCCCGCAGCACAGCGGCGGTGCCCTGGGCACCCGCGGGGCATCTTCCAGGAAAAATGCTGAGCTGGATCCCAGCAGTGAGGGGTTCAGGCCTTTAGGACGGCACCGTCTAGCGGGCCGTGGGAGTAGTGCCGAGAGCAGCTGGAGACTGCTTCGCGCGGGTCAGGAGAGGGGAGAATGGTGCTCCTGTGCCTGCAGAGCTGCTAGGCAGCCTGTGGAATAGCAGTTTCGGGGCCAGGGGATAGAAGAGACAAAAGTTACTCACTGAAAAAAAACCCCAAACTTGGAAATCCCTGAACCACCTAGTGTTATTTTGAAGTTTTTTCTGCTTTGAGTAGACACTGGACTACATGACCAGCAGAGGTGCACTGCAGTGTAAATTATTTTGTGATTCTAATTTTGGTCTATGCCTGCATTTTAAAAAAGAATTCTCCTTTGATGATGTATGGTCTTTTGGGAATCATATTACTGGCGTTTGCCTCATAAAACTGACCAGCTACTTCTCTAAAGTACTGACACATCTGTCTGCAGCACGGCACATTTCAAGTGTTACTGGGGTCATCTCCTTTCCTTGGAATTACAGACCTTTTTTGACAGCTTTGAAAAAGAAAGACTATACTGCAGGGTACAGCTGTCAAATTAGGGCTTTGAACATTGACTGTGTTCTTGAAACTATGTTTTAAGAAGTAGAAAAACATATTTGCTGATCATAAAACTGGCCCCACATGGGACAGAAATGAAACAATTTTAGTTTGAGGGAGAAGGACACAGTGAATATTTCCTGGCTCTGCAGATTTTGTGGCAGTAGTATTACTCCATACAAGGAAGAAGACGTGCAGATTTCTGGAAAGACAACAAATGCATGTTCCAGGAACACTTACAGTGAGTAATAGTTGAATTTCTGAAAAAAAAAAGCTGCAAGGTCAGTTAATGCATTCTGTTAGCATAAGCAATAGGTAGAGAAAGGCTTAGTTAATTTTTGAGATCAGTGAACTTGAAAGATGAAAGTGCAGGTGGCATTGTTTGTTTCCCCTGCCTGCTGAAAAAGTGGTCCTGCCAGAGATTTTGTTCCCTGGGGTTTGGGGTTACCCATGACTATTAGAGGGTGCAGTGACTGAGCAGTGCAGGCACACGAGAGTGAGCAGGGCTGGGCCGTGTTGCACAGGCCACCGTGCCCTGCTCAGTGCCACTCTCCTCCCCTGTGCTCACAGTGGGTATGGGATTTACCACTTCCCCCACATTTCACAGCAGAATTTGGAATAGCTGCCTATGCTTATGTTCATAGAGGCATGAGGAAAAGAAACTGTTGTGATTATTCTGCATAACCAAGGCATAAGAGGCTGGGAGAGGGAAAGGAAACCCACGTCTGGAGCTGTCTGCAGCATTACACAGCCATGGCACTCCCCACTCACTAAAAGCTCATTTGCCCTTCAGTAGTTTCCACATGATTAACGCTTAGGAAGAAAGGGGTGAGCTCTGCAGAGATCTGTGTGATGTGGGGCATGGCAGGTGCCCAGATTTGAAGCCCCACCAAGTATCAAGGGAGAACCACACCGGACTTCTAGCCCTGCTGGCTCTACCCAGTCTCCAGTGGCTGGATTTTCTCTGGGGTGTCATATGCCCCTGTGTGCCCCCCAGGGCAGAGCAGCCCCTGAGAAGGGGGTTGGGGAAGGAGCTGGTGTGAGACTGGTGCCTGATTCCCAGTGCCAATGGCAGAGCTGGACCTGTTGGACACATGGGCCATGGTCCTGCATCCCCTGTGAAAACTGGAGAAGAAACAAAATAACTGAATTTTTAAAAAGAAATTCCCTCAGAAGCAGTATAAAGAAAAGGATTTGTGCTTGCTTGTGCCTTCTAAAGAACCATAAAACAGAGCAATTTTGCATACGTATACTTCTATTCCACAGACACCTGCTGAATATTTATTATAGTAATGTCTCTTGTGCCTTTCTGTCTGTTCATAAACAGCTCAATACCAGTCTTTTGAGCATTCATTGCTTTATACTGAAACAAATAGTTTCTGAAAGTGCTTATTGAACACAAATTCCCCACATCTTCAGCAGAAAAGGTGATTAAGGGACAACTGCAACTTTAGAATATGATAATGATTCCCTGCCTTTGGGAATGAGCCATAATTAATTACCTGCCTTAGAGTGATTTGATTCTTGCTGGTGGGTTCCAGACAAGCCAGCTCCCAGGTGCACTTCTCATTTTCCTCATAGGAGGAATAGCATCTACGTAGTTGAACTTGGCATTCCACAGCTGGAAGTTCTGGATCTCTAATGGTCTGTAAGTGCCTGTGAGTTAAGAGCAAGGACTTACCATGTTTGCATGTAGGCAAGAGAAGAAACCAAAGGAGTGATGGTGAGTCACTAGTGATGTGGTGCCCAGAACTGCCCCCAGCACTGGAGGTGAGGCCGCCCCAGAGCAGAGCAGAGCAGGACAATCCCCTCCCTTGCCCCACTGGCCATGCTGTGCCTGATGCCCCCCAGGACAGGGCTGGCCCTCCTGGCTGCCAGGGCACTGCTGGCTCATGTTCAATTTGCCATCAAGCGTGACGCCCAGGTCCCTTTCCAGAGTGCTTCTTTGCAGCCTCTCATTCCCCGGTCTATGCACACAAGGAGGGTTGCCCCATCCCACATGCAGAATTCAGCACCTGGCCTTGTTAAATGTCATATGGTTGGTGATTGCCCATCTCTCTTTTTTTTTTTGGAAGTAAGAACGTCACAAATAAGTCAATTCCCGCCTCCCCCACCCCCCC
>VYZP01079000.1:0-18971 GCA_013400635.1 Hypocryptadius cinnamomeus | reverse complement strand
CAAAAGTAGCACTTGTCCTTGGTGGAAAAATAACTGCCTGCTGCTCACTCCTTTCTTGGGCTTCACAGTTCATAGTCCTTCTCAGTCAGATCTGTGGGATGAGGGATGCTGAAACTTAGCTGGATACCTGCCCTGAGTTCCTGCTGATTCCCAGGGAGGCAGCACCTGAATTCTGGGGCTGATCTGGCCATGGGAGCACACTCTACTCTGGTTCTCACTGGCTGAACTCCCTCAGGATGCTTGTCCTGATCACTCCATCAGAGCAGTGACCTGCATTATCATGGGGTCTCTAGTTAGAAAAAATCACCATCTATCTTCGCCAAATTTCTGTCTTCTCAGAATGCATTTTCTCTGGGGTTGTACTGGTTTTGCCTGCCTTTTCTTTTTAACATGGGAATGTGAGAGGAGGATTGGTGTAGCAGATAAGGCCAGTGGATCCACACCAGGAATAGTCCTGGTTTTGGCTGTCTGTTCAGACAGACTATCTACTATTTCTTGGCTGAATTTTCTCAGGAAGTGAGGTTTATGGAATCAGGTCATTGTGCTCTCCCTCTGTGCTTCTCCCACTAGTACTTTTGGATTCAGTTGCAACCCCACTGGACAGGAAAGCAGATATATCAGATAACCAAATAATCAAAAATGTCAGCACATATTTAGTGAAATTAGTTGGAGAAGCTTGGTTTCTCATGGAGGCAAAAAAGGAGGTCCTGTCTTACAAGACACCAGAGAACCCAGCCCAGGTGGCTGGGATTGAGAGGGAAATGCTGGATGCTGGGACAACCTGGTTCTGCTGCTCACACAGCTGTGAGAGTCAGTGTGAGTCAGTTCAGCAGTGGGAAGACACAACCCAGATCATCTCCAGCCCCTTGCCAGCAGAGCACTGCTATGAGCAGCAAGTCCTGGTCTCTGCTGCCATTTGTGAATGGCTGCTTTGGGCAGTAGGGGTTTAGAGGAAGGTCTGGCCCCACTGCTTTAATAGGGGTGGTCCATGTGATGCCTCAGGTTTTATATTTTTATATTTTATATTTTATATTTTATATTTTTCAGATTCTGTACTGCTTTAGTGTCTACTTCTGAGCCTCATATTAAGGGATGGCCAATTCAGAAGGAGATGCAGAACATGCCCCAGCTCCAGAGCAGAGATTCCCCTGCTCACTCCAGCCCCCATGAACACATTTTCTCAAAGCTTGAACTAAGATTGAGGATATATCTTATTGGGGACTATTTGCATTCAGTTTGTTGTGACTGGTGCTTGAGTTGCTGGTTGCCTGACATAAAGTATGAATGGGTCTGGGCAGCAGTAGCTGGATGTTTTGAGCAGGTGGGCATCCTTACAGGCATCAGGTCTTTTTTTGGGTCAGGCTTTACAGTTTCTTCCTTTTCCAGCTCTTGTGGTTTAGTTAATTTGGGTTATTTTTCTTAAAAGGCACTAAAGTTTGCCCCTCTGCCAGCATTTATGTTTTCACCTTAAGTCCTCAGCTCCATGATCTGCTGAAATTCCCTTTCTGATTCTGCCTCCAATGTTCTGCAAAATTTCTGGCCTTTGCCTTAACTTTGAAATACTGGTTTTCTCCATTAACCTTATTTTCTACGGAGCAAAAAATTAGTGACATTGTTGCTGCTTGGATTGTTTCACAGACCTTATTCTTTCTGTTTATGTCTTCTAGCTATCTGTGCGTGGTAAAATTGTTCTGCCAGAATGATTTTTCTCTTAAGCTAGAGCTGAGTCAAGTGCTGTGGATTTACGGGTTCAGTAATTGCCCTAGCAGTTGGTACCAATTCATCCATCACTGCAGGTTCAGTTTTGAACCTCAGCATTAGGTTGGTGTCTCGGCGCCCCCTGCATGAGAACTGCTCTTGTATTCAGTACCTGCTTTCTTGATTAAAACCACCCCCTCTGGTCCTTGCTCAGTTTTCTCTTCTTCCAAACTGAACACCTGCATCGTGTTAGGGAGAGCAACAGTGCCTCTGCAGTCCTCTGCAGTGGGCCCTGCTGTTCTCCCACACCTTCTTCCCCCAGTGCTGCAGACACTGGGACAAGGTTTGACAGCACTGCAGTGGGGTTGTGATCACTCCCAGCCGTTCCCAGGGCTCTTGGAAGTCTCACTACTCCTGAGCAGCAATATCCACATACGGTTCCAGCAGCCACCGTGCAGCTCTGGCTTGTGCCAGGCTCTGACTGCAGTCTGGGTCAAATCTGCTACTGCATCTCCTCAGCAGCAGCTCTGTGCCAGCGGTGACCCGGGCCATGAGGAGGGTCAGGGGTCCAGAGCTTTGCTGAGGAGAGGTCAGAGGGAAAAGAAGGACCTGGTAGCTGCACATGAGCCAGCCTGGGATCAGACCACCTACCTCCCTTCCCTTGCCCAGGCATTAATATCCCCTCTGGAATCTTGGAGGGCTGCAAACCACTGCCTGGACTGCCAAAGACTCAGTCATCCTCTGGCAAACCAAAGCTTCAGATCCATGCCACTTAGTCTCTCTTGCCAGTGTCCTCACAGGTGCTTGTTGCCAAGCTGGATCCCGATCTCAAGTGTCTGCTTTACTAGTTCTTGTAAACCATCTCTCACATCCTGCCTGGGCTTGCTCCCCCATGGGTGTGGATGAGGACCTCTGCTGCAGAGGCATGTGTGTTTCTGCCTCAATTTTTTAGTAATTCAGTCTCTTATTTAAAATCCATCTTTCCTTTTTCTAGACCTGCAATTTTCTCTCCAAGCCTTCCCTTTATCACTTTTCGCAGTCAATGTAGCTTCAACTTTCCATAAAGCCCATTGCCAACAACATCAATAAGTCCTGACTTTAGTACTCTCCTGGCACTGTAAATGTTTCTTCTGCTTCCTCTGGAGCACTTTTCACCCATGCAGTTCACCAGCTGCTGTGGCTAGGCTCATACTGCATGACTCAGATCCTAAACTTTGCTGTGACTGTCTTCTCCCTGGGAGCAGCCTTGTTTGTACCTGGTTTGTGGTGCTTAGCACAGGAGCTTCGGAGAGAAATGAGCCTCCCCTGGGGTAACTGTTTGCGTGTGTGAGGAGGTGCTGCAAGCAGGACACACAAACCTGTGCAGAACAAAGCTTGAACACGAGCTGCCCAGATGAACACAGGGAGCTACCAACCCCCACAGAGCACCCAGCCCCTTTGCTGCTGCACAGCCACCACCTCAGGGGAAGAGTTGGTCTCTGTAGCCCCAGGGCACATCCTCCATGGTGCTGAGTTTCCTTATTTCACCTCCCTTTTTGCTTCTTGAATGTTTTATACCTTCCTGTGGTAGGGCTTTTCTCACAAACCCTTGAGCTGGTAGTGATGCCATCTCAGCTGCCCTGTGTGCCTGTGGTGTCACCTTTGTGGCCTTTCCTGGCTCTGTTCTGCAGATGTGCCAAGACTTCCTGGTAACTCTAATAGCCACAGCCATGCAGTCACAAGGGTTTTATCAGAGCTGGGCTCAGGGGTCTTGGGTGCAGAGAGTTGGCCCCCAAGGGATTAAGAAGATGACAACTGGGATTGCAGACAGAGTTTTACATCCTCAGCTGCAGTGGAAGGAACTCTGGTGACCCCCTTCTCAGCTCATATAAACAAATGGGTGCTGCTAGTACCAGGTCTTCAGGACCGCAACATCTCATTCCTGAGTCCAGCACCATTAGTTTTGGGACAAGGTGGTGTGTTCACCACACAAGTTGTAACACTGAGCAGAGAACTACACCGGTGAGCACTAGCAATGACATTAGAGATTTTTCCCTCCTCCACAGAACAGAAAGGTTTCCTCTGAGCAAAAGAACTGGCTGTAATTGTGGTGTATCAGCAGGATGTTTGAGCAGCAGTGATTATAGGAGTGCAGTAAATAACAGGACTGAGCTGCAGTGGTGCAGAGAGAACTGGAAGTTGTACGTATTGTCTGTGTATGCAGGCTGGGACATCACTTTTGTAGCTGCAAATCAAGCCCATCTGTATGATTTACCTTCTCCTCCTCCTGTCTCCCTTCATTAAGGGAAATCATTCATCCCACTGCTCTGTGATTTATGTCTTTATGTTTTGGTGGGAATCTGTTACAAAGCAAAAAGTGGAAGTTTTGATGTATTAGTAAAACCAAACTTCTTTGGTTTTGCCAAAGTCTGCCAAAGTCTGCCAAAGGTGAGATTGGAAGAATTTCATTTCCTCTTGGGTGAATTCTGATGGATTATAAAAAGTTTCATCCTCCCCTCTTCTTCTTTTCTCCTCCTCCTCAAGTCACCCTTGGTTAAAAAGAAAGGCCTTGAAATAGGTGATGGACTAGGCTCAGGCATTTCCCAATCTGTCAGCCTGTTCTGGCACACCTTGACCTACATCCTGCAATTACCTTTAAAGTGACACTATAGTGCTCTGTGGCAGCTCTGCATGAAGCCATGGATGGATGGATGGATGGATGAAACAAGCTTAAGAACTCAGCCCCATCCCAGACTGCCCTGATGATCTCCAACAGCTGAGTATGGGTGGCATCAGCTGTGGCCAACTGAGTGTTCAGTGACTCCAAGGATGGAGATGTCATCATCTAGATGTCTGAGCAGCAGTATAAGGTGTGCCCAGTCTTTATCTGCCCCAGGTTCATCCAAAGAAAAAAGGTTCATCCAAGGAAAATCTGACCAATGCAGGAGATGTTGTGCTGGGGGGAAATGGAAAAGGAGTTTCCCATTGAAGTGAAGGCCAAGGTCACAGCCTGTGGAGAACTGCAGTCCAAACATGCTGGATCACCCCACACCCCATGTGTTCTCTGCTCTAAACATCGACATAGAGTTTTATTCTTGTGTTGGAGGAACAGGCTAAGGGGCAGGTATGGCTCTGCTATGGCACTGTTGTCTCTTTCAGAAATGGAGCCATCACCTCTTCCCATCACATCCCTTAAACCGTGCTGACTAACCCTAGGCAACCCCCAAGATTTCCCTTCATGTACCTTATAATTTTCCTGGGCCCTGGTTTACAGAGCCTCATAACTATTCCATAGGGACACCTGGGAAAGAGAGGAAGGGGATTTGTCTGCCACTCAAGCAGGCACATGGTCCCAGCAGCCACCATGCAGCCTTTATTCCCCCCTGTCTCTTAGGTCCCTTCCTACCTGCTGGGGAGAGGATAGGGAATCCTCTACATCCTGAGGTGCAGTTGGCTGATACTCTGCCTCAGAGTGCCTGGGATGCTCCACAGGGGACAAATTCTACTTTGCCTTCTGCTAAAAAGACAGAAGATACAATATTTGTCCAAACCTTTCCTCCTCAGACATAGCTCATGCCCCAGCCGCTGCAGCACAAGGTTTTACTTTATTTTCTCTTATGCGACTCAGGAAGAAATAAAAGAAAATTTCTCAGTACGTGAGGGAGTGGAGCAAGTGAATTAAATATGAGGCATTTGTAAATTCAGCAGAGCATAGTGACAGCTGGACCCTGTCTGTCCAGGCAGAGCACCCTACCCATGCAAAGCATGTTCAGAGCAGGAGGAAAAGCACTGGGATGAAGCTGAGCATAGTGATGAGACTGCTGTCTCAGACAATCAGGGAGAGGCATATAGTGAGCCAAAGACATGTGTAAGCAGGGTCAAGAGGTCTGCAGTCCCTGGGCAAGCAGTGACTGTCCAACACTTTCCCTTCACACAGTAACGCAGGTGTTGAGCTGTTGAACAGTGAGGATCTTCCTCCTTGCAGCCTTATTCAGCCTCACTGAGCAGGCAAGCTGCCACAGCCCCCAGCTCAGCTCATGCTTCTCTCCAGAGCTCTGGCAGGTCCATCGGGGTAGTTGGTCTTCATGCTGTGCTCCTTAGGCTTGCCCCCAACCCAGAGTTCTCCACTGCACTTCTGAGCTTTGTACCCACGTGCTGAGTGGCAGTACCCAGCCCCGGGCATGGGGAGGTGGAAGGCACGTGCCGACCTGGCTGCCGAGATCCATTCCTGGTCCCAGGACTGACAGGTACCCTCTGGCAGAACAACCACCACTTCTAATACCTTCTTCCAGAATGGGATCTGCTGTACCTGCCAGCCAAACTCAGAGAAAAGGGATCTCTATGCTCCTTAGGAAAAGCAGAGGAGCTGCCAGTTTGTCACTGAAAGCACCTTGAAAGAAACAGGGTTGAAAAGCTGCCAGTTTTAACTTTATACAACTGCACGGCTGAGAAAGGAAGAAATGCTGAGCTTGAAGCAAAACCATAGCATTATCATGTTCTCTTTGAAAATATGTCTTTGTTACTCTATTGAACCACTTGCTTGATTTATTGTTTAGGGTTTAAATTTTTCTAAATCTTGTATTGAAGCTTCATTCTTTTCGTCCTTTTCTTTATTTTTTTTATTTTTTTTTAAGCCAACCAACCAGCTCATCAAAAGAAGACACTGGAAAAGTAAAATTCCCCTGTGGAATTTTCAGTGTTTGAACCTCTAAATCCCGCTAAGAACTATGGGTACTGGCATTACAATGCATCATATTAAATAAGCTGTTTGCATCAAGGGATTCTGAAAACAGAGTAGCAGATGTTACTAGATATGTTTTGCCTGTTTCTTTATCAAAAAACAAGTGTAAAGCCTGTGTCTGTAACATAAACTACACTACCTAGGAGTGTCCATCTACATTACACTGACAATTGTCTTATCTCAGTAATGTCATTTCATCACAGTACCAAATTTTAAGACTAGGAAAATAGTCTTAACTTGTAAGTTATCATGCTAAAGTCCCTATCACTATTCCAAGCAGCACATATAGTAGCCAATGAGCACTTCAGCTGAATTACCTGTAATTTTTATGTAATTTGTATTTACACAAATCATTCTTGCCTAAACAATCCTTTTGTCCATGTCTGTGTGGCTAGAGTCAAGTAGGAAGAATTCTTCTGACAGGGTTTTCAAGCAAAGTTATTTAGTCCTGGTGATATATTAAAGCAAGTACTTCCAAAAAGTCTCAGCCCCTTCAGAGAAAAGAGACTAAGTATTTTGCTATCTTTTCTCCTGATCTTGTTAGAAACTGCCACTTTATTTTACCACCAAAAGCAATACTGTGGGGAATGATTTGTGTGGCAACATGTTGTGGTTTAACCTCAGGCAGCAACCAAGTCCCACAAAACCATTCATTCACTCCCCCCATGCTGGGATTGGAGAGAGAATTGGAAGAGTAAAAGTGAGAAAGCTTGTGGGTTGAGATAAATACATTTTAATAGTAAAGCAGAAACCACACAAGCAAAGCAAAGCAAGGCCTTAATTCACCCACAGTCAGGCAGGTGTTCAGCATCTCCAGGGTTCCAGCACGTGTAACGGTGACTTGATGAGACAAATGCCGTCACTGTGAATGTCCCCCCTTCCCTCTTCTTCCCCTAGATTTTGTATGCTGAGTATGATGCTGTATGGGATATCCATCAGGTCAGCTGGGGCCAGCTGTGTCCCCTCCTGCCTCCTTGTGCATCCCCAGCATCCTCATTGGTGGGGTGGGGTGAGAGACAGAAAACACCTTGACTTTATTTCAAACTGTGCTCAACAGTAACCCTGTGTTATCAACACTGTTTGCAGCACAAATGCAAAACATTGCCCCACACCAGCTATGAAAAATTAACTCTATCTCAGCCAGAATCAGCACATTCTCCATCCATACCATTTATGTCATGCTCAAGTTCCACACTATGGAATACATCCTTAGTAACAACCTGCCTGCCTTCCCATCCTTTGATACACAGATCTCGTTCCCCTGGTCTATGGACCACCCCTGCAAAATGCACGTAAAATATGCACAAATGTCCACTGTATCAATTTAGTCTATGAGTTGGGGCTCCATCTATTTTGGTGGTCACTCAAGACAGGAGGATGATGTGTTGCATGGAGTTAATTGGGCACCAAAGTCAGCTGAGGCTGGGTCACTGCCGCACTTGCACTGCTCCTTGCAAGGCTTTCCTGCACTGGTCCAGAGGTTTCCTGCTAATGATAAGCAGCACAGCACTACAGTAAGCAGTGAAAGCAAAAAGCAGCTACCAAGGAGCACTAGGCTCTAATTTACAGCCTGGCAAGCAAGCCCTATGGCAAGCACTGGAGCCTGTCAATTAATAGCTGAACAGCAAGAACAGTGATAAAGTCAGTCTAGTACATTCCAAACAAACCTGTCATTATCTTGAACCCTTTGAGCCCCATGTTGGGAGCCAAAAAGAGCTGTTATGGTTTGAACCTAGCTGGCAGCTAAGCGTCATACAGCCCCTCACTCACTCCCTCTGTGTCAGGATGGGGGAGAGAACTGGAAGAATAAAAGTGAAGAAAACTCCTGAGTTCATACAAGGGCAGTTTAGTAGGTAAAGCAAAAATTAATTCCATCTCAGACAAAACTAGCACACGACAAATACAGATTATCTGACTGAAATAACAATTTATTGAAATGGGGTCATTGTAGGTGTCAGCCCTTAAAAGGTTTTCAGCTCAGCAGAAATACAACTAGAAGAGACTAGCTACTTGCATGGCCCATATCATTCAAAATAAGTGAATGAATTGTGAATAGCATGACATATGCAACAGCTATAGTTTTACCAAGAAAAGATTAAAGTGATTTTGCTTGTTAGAAAAATGTTTGGCTTGAATTCATGGCATTTCTGTAGAGTTACAATGCTTGGGCTTACTCAGGAGGATTGCTCTGGGTAGCAACCAAGTGGAAGCTTTAAGCTGTTAAGTAATGCTGCAACAATGTCGAGAAGTGCTGAAGATGGTATGAGGTATGCGAGAGACATACGTGTGAGGTTAACCTGTAAAATTCAGATGCTGTAGTGCCCAAACAACAACTAGGAGAGGGAAGGCTTGGGAAAAAAAAAAAAGAAAAAAAAAAAAAAAAGAATGTCTGAAGGTGAAAGTTTATGTGTAGAAAGTATATATATCTATGTTTTGATATGTTTCTAAGTCTTCCCCTTAGCTTACCACTGCAGTTACATCTTACTTTGCTATGTTATCTTAGAAACCTTGAGAGTACCAACATGCCATGACAGATCATGAGCTAAAGTTGGTTTAGTGGATATGTTTTATCCCTTGATGGAGAGCAACTGCTTTGACTTAGAAATGCAGGGGTATTAACTCATGTCTGTGTTCATGTTCTGTTGTGGGAACATAAGGCCTCCTAAAGGAAAATACCCTCTGCTTTCTTGAATAACCCACCTCTTTCTCTATGCACCATAGACATCTTAAATACTCCCTGTCCTCACCAGTCAGGACCTGGGCTCAAAAACCACAGTTCTCAGGCCCCTGTTACTCCCACCAGCCTTTGAGAGGGCTGAGGAATCACTACAGCCTGCTGTTCAGCTTCTTTCCCTTTCCCTTCACTGTTGGTTATCTCAAAGTTTTATACCTAAGTATCACTGAGGATCTGTTCCCAAATACCCAGATGTGTCTTGAAAATTAACCTTACAGCCTGACGTTCAAAGCATTGAAACATGCAGCAGGATAACACTTCACTCTCCTCATTGAAAAAAAATTAAATCATACTCGATTCAATGTAAGTATAGACTTCAAAATCATTATGCTTTAAATCATGATATTGTACTTCTGGAAAATCAGATGTTCTTTTTAATTTCTCCCCGAGGTGGTAAATTTAGTTTCTCTCCTTCCCTGATTTTCTTATTTTATTTTATGTCTTCTTATTTCAGAGACCCTTAGTCCTGTTGCATTTTCTGGGGAGTGAATATTCTGGTGAAGTAATGCTGCCTGATGTCTGGACCAAAGCTTAAGCCAAACCAAACCATTTGACATCCATGAAGCTCCTGATCTAGGTACTATTTTAATGCCAGTGCTGCCTTCATTTTGTGATTGAGAGAGAGAAAGAATCATTGGGAATCATTAGGACTCTCAGGAATCTGGGAAAAAACCCACCATAAAGCATTTTGCAAGGCACAACATTTGTTTTAAATAAAAGGAAATCCTGGCATGGCAATACTGTGATTAAAACACCATAAAGAGGCTTTAGTCAACATCAAAGACATCATGGCTATCTCTTGCTTTAATGACCATTGATTAATTATCATATGGTGCTTATGCTGAATGTTTTTTTGACAAATTAGAAATTCTGCCTCAGGCCACTAAACACTGCACTCCCAAGTGCTGCACACAATGGATGTGTGCTAAACAATGACAGGATTTGGTTCAAAATGCTGAAAGCAAGCCAAAGCAACTGCAGATGCTTCCTCTGTCTAGGGGCATCCTCTGCAGAAGGAGGTTTTAAATTGCCCCACAGCACAGCTGTACAGAGGGGTTGTGCAAGAGTTGCGTAGTAGGCACAGAAGACACATTTTAATTCTAGAGTCTCTTGCCTCCTTTGGTTAAGATTAGAAGATGAAGTCAAACATCCCTGCGTCTGATTTGTGGCACCTTGCTTTTGGGAGACTGACAGTGCATGCAGGTAATGAAGTAGTTCATGTATTTGTGTGCCTTAAGGCACCTCTCAAGCAGTAGAAGATAAGAGCTCAAACAGAGAGATTTAGGTGCTGTTTCTGAAAGATCTTGTGGAATCTGTGATGCAAACCTTTTAGAGCTTGTTCAGAAGTTTATTTAATTGACAGTATTTTCTCTCCTGGTTTCTCACAGATATTGTGCTTTACAACACTACCTAAAGTTTTGCAAAGTTTTCCAAATGAAATCAGCAAAATGCATATGCCAAATTGAGATATTAATCTGATAAACTGTGAGTGCATCTTATTTACACATCCAGAGACCTAAGAGCTATGCTTGGTCTGTAGCCATTTAGATTTGTCCTCACTACCATAAAACTTAGAGAAGTCTCAAATGCTAATTCTGCAAACCATTTTTTTGCCATGTGAATATCAACTCAAGTTCTTCTGTTTTCTTCCCATGCAGTTATAATGGGCAATAAACCTTTAACCTTTTATTTTCAATGGACAGAGTTCAAGCTGTAGTTCTGTTCTTCCAAGTATTTTAGCAACAGTTATTGTCTCAGTGTGGCATGCTCCCCTGGCTGCATCTCCTCAGTAATCTTTCTCTCTTAAGAAGGAGAAATAAGGTCTAAAGTACTTCATGTATCTAAAGACTCTGTTAATTCATTTTGGCATATTAAGAATAGATCAGTGACTCTTGCCCCTCTCTGTTATAATCTGAATTATTCTATCTCTGCATTTACCACTGACCAAAGATCCTTTTCCTTCCCTTAGGGCGTTTTTGGTTTCTCCATGTAGATATTTTTCTGATGGCAAAATGCAATACCTTTTCAAAGAGCAGATCATTTCGAGAGCACACAGACTATGTTTAAGTTATTATACTTGGGTACATATTTATTTTGTCACTGGGATTTACAGCATAGCTAATATTTCTCCATGTTTGGTCTTAAGTGACTGCACAAATCTAAGTGACTACTTTGCCCTGAAGAACAGAATAAGTAGTTTTTTCCTGAGATTGCTCAGCTCAGGTCTTTCTAGATGGTGTCAATCAGAGCTACACAGCTGGTCCATAGGTAGCTTGGGACATGCTTAGCACCCCACAGCTCCAGACAGAGAAAGCACAAGAATTTGTGAGCCTAAAAGCTCTGTGAGTTTTTCTGCAGGGGGGCGTTAGCCGGCACAGACATGCATAGTGCTGTCTCCCTCCTGCAGGTTTGCCAAAAGCAAGTGAACCCCTGCTAGAAAGCAAGCAACTTATCAATTGCTCAGTATGGACCAAGACTTTCCCCATATGAAAACTTCAGAAGTTTCATACAAGCACGTTATTCAAATATCATCAGTGTTTCAGTGAGTACTGCTGAAAACACTTCAGTCTTACGGACAGTCACAGGGCAACAGGGTCAGAACCCCTTTGTCCCAAATAAAAATTACAGTCCAGCACCCCCCTCTTCTCTGTCTGAGTAAGACAATCACCTCAATTAATTTAATGTGTCTCTGTGAAGGTTATTTGTCACTTAGAGCAATTTATCCTCAGGTGCTTACTGTCTACTCCAGTAATTTTCTGTTAATTACTTGTTTACTTATATAATGATGCTAATAAAGGGACTGTGGAGGGATCTCATTTAGTTTCCTAAATAAAAGCCATCTGCTTGGCCATATTTACCCTTACTAACTCCTGTTTTCATAGCTATAGAGTTGTTAAAGATTTCAGCTGTTGTTACCATAACCTTTTTTATTTAAATCCATATGTTTAACAAGGTAACAAAGATGTACTGAGCACTCCTGGTGCCTTGGTTTTAGCTCAAAGAATCATAGAATGGTTTGGGTAAGTAGGGACCTAAAATATAATTTATTTCCAGCACTCCTGCCATGGGCAGGGATGCCTTTCACTAGACCGATTGCTTAGTCACATCCAACCTGGCCTTGAACACTTATTTTCAGAGATGGGGCATCCACAGCTTCTCCAGGCAATCTGTGCTAGTGCCTCACCACTTACACAGTAAATAATTTCCTTCTAATATCTAATTCAAACCTATGCTATTCAGTTTAGAGCCATCACCCTTTGTCCTAACATGTCTTTGCAAAAAGTACATGTCTTTATCTCACCTGTAAGCCCCATTTGAGTACTGGAAGGCTGCTTGAAGTTCTCCCTGGAGCCTTTTCTTCTCCAGGTGAACAGCCTCAACTGTCTCAGCCTTTTCTCATTGGAGACAGTTCTGTTTCTGTAATCATTTTTGTGTCCATCCTCTGCATTTTCTCCAACGGGTCCATGTTTTCCTTATGCTGGTGATGCCAGAGATGGATACAATACTCCAGGTGGGATCTCCGGAGAGCAGAGCAGAGGGAGAGTATCAGCTGCCTCACCCTGCTGGCCATTTTATCTATTGAAGCAGACCAGGAAACATTCGACTTCCTGGGCTGTGAGTGCATATTGCTTGCTCATGTTGAGCTTCACATCAACCAATGCCCCCAAGTCCTTCTCCTCAGGGAGAAGCTATTACATCCATGCTTGTATCCATTAGGTTAGATCAGTGTTTTCTTCCAGAACTCCTCTTCTATGTATCAAAAGAGAATAGAGACCTCTGCAGCTGTGAGAAACCAAGAAAAAAGACCAATGCTTTCAATATCCTCCTTTTCTACAACATTTACTTAGTTTATAGTATTTAAGCTTAAATATTGGTTTATTGCATCTTTATAATTTTGTTTTTATTCCCTGAAAGTCCATGCCCTTCTCTTCTGAGGGAACCACTGCTGTTTGGCTGTTGCTTTTTGATGAGATTAATCCAGGCAGTTGGTGACCTTTCCTATACCCCCTATTGATTCTCTGGAACAGCTTGGCCTGACAAGGGGAAAATATCTACAGTGTTTTAGGGTGCCCAGTACTTGTTTGTTTACCTGGTTATGCAATGCACTTACAGACTGGCTGGCTGATTGATTTATTGCTGCTTTGTACTGCTGCTGGCATCCTTCTGGAACCAGGAACTGGAAAAGGCCTTTCTGCAACTGAGAGTTTATTCCAGCGTCGACGCATTAACAAACTGCATGTAAGGCATTTCAGTCAAAACCACTCCTTGTTACCCATGACTGTTCATTTGCCTGGGGTTTTGGATGGCAAATCTAGGCTTATACATGCTGTCAGACTGCCTGGTGGCACTGCAGTGAGTTACTGCTGAGATAGGCTTGTGTCAAAATGAGTATAAATGAAATAGGGAACAAGAATTGTAAAACACAGTACAAGAGCCACTAGAACTTCTGTCACCACTGTGTAACAGCCTCTAAAAGAGTAAAATAGATATGGGACAAAAACATGTCTTCCTTCAGCAATGACAACTCTGTGATTGTTCTCTGAAGACCTAGGAAAGAAATTGTTGGATAACTAGCAGAGTGGGGATCTATGGCCGAAGGACGACCATAAAGTGTGAATGAAAGGGGGAGACTTATGTTGCCCTGGCAAACCAAGAAGAAACCACTTTCCATGGTCCAGAAGCCCCAACACATTTTTTACCTCTGTAGCTAACTTGAGACAGCTGATCCATGTGTTGTGGGGGATGGTGGTGTTAGGTTAGACATAAAGGAAAGGTTTTTCACCCAGAGGGTGTTTGGGCAGACTCTCCAGGGAATTGCACACAGCACTAAGCCTGCTAGAGTTCAAGAAGCATTTGGGCAACACTCTCAGGAGCAGGGTGTGGGTGCCTTCCAGCTCAGGATATTCTATGACTCTGTGTGAGGAGCAGGAATCCTTTGACAAAGCAGAGTGAGGGTGGGGTCTGGCTGGTCACAGGCCAGTTAAATGCTGTTGTACATCGTGGTCTGCCACATTCCCTGGCCCTTGAAGGCAGATCATAGCCACTGAAAGAGGTGAGATCCATATGAAAAAAACAAAAAGAGAGGTGGGAAAAAGTTAGGTTTCGGATCTGGGAGGTGGGCAGTACCAATCTTAGAGATGCTTATGCTCCTCTCTTAGGTCAGATAATTTTCTCACACTTTAAAGCAACAAGCTATCAATTGATCACTAAAGAAAGAGTAAACTTTCTTCTGATGACTCCATCCGCACAATACTCTGACATGAACATGCACTGACTGACCCACATCTCTTATCTGTCTGCAAAGCTCTGGATGGTGTGATGGAGGTACCACACTACTCCTCTTGCTTGAAACTGTGAGGGTAGTTAATCACAGTGGGGCTACAGTATGTCTGGGGTGACTGATCCCCAAAATCATTGTTAAAGAGATAGATAATATAATCTCCTTGATATTTGGGAACAAGAGCCTTGAAACAGACTAACGAAAAGTTTCCTCTGCCTTTTAATATCAATCAGGAAAAGAGAAGAACCTAAGCAGATGAACTATATACTACTGAAAGGGCCCAGTTCCATCGGAGGAAGCTGAAGTCACGCTGTCTGTGAGAGAAGATGGTTTAAGATTTTGGTCTTCAGTGCACGGTCACAGCAGGTGGCACTGAGGTCCTGGCTGCGGGACGTGCGCCAGAGGCACCGGTCGGCTGTGACTTCCCAAGCGCGTGCCTTTGCAGTGCCACTTCCAGTCTTTCAACACTGGGTGGCACCAGGAATATAAAGAATCAGAGCCACGTCTCCAGACTTGCAAAGGGAGTTGCCACCCTGGGTAGAGTGAGGCACTATCAGTTTATTTGCTTATAGTCTTTACGCAGTGGATGAAAGAAAAACATTATTCTAGAAGGAAACCTCAGGAAGTGGTGGGATTAGGAGCAGGTGAGGATATAAGATAGGAAAAACTCTCTGTAAAGTTTGATTACTTCTACTGTGAAACTATTTCAGCTAAAAAATCCCCACCTGTGATTAAAGGTTTTTTAAAATATTATTGTCATAAATAAACCCTCTCAAGCACAGGAAAAAAAATCCCAGAAAAGAAGTGGACCAATAGAGCCAGTCCCGGGTTCTGCGCTGGTGTTGTCCGTGTCTCAGGGATTGCTGGAGTCAGGAGTGGCCTTTTTGGCTCCCCACCTTTTTTGGCCACCTTGCCCTGTGCACCAGCCAGCAAGGCAGGACATCAGGGAGAGGCAGAGCCCCTCCATCAGTAACTTGTTCTTTCTCACACCTTGTCTAACATGGGATGCTAAAGGCATCCCTTTGTCCCTTTGGCAGATAAAGCCAAGTTCTTTAGGAAAACACTTTTTTTTGTTGTTTGTTTGTTTTTGTTGGGGTTTTTTTGTTTGGTTTTTTTTGGGTGGAGTTGCTTAGAGGCAGAAGTTTCTAGATGCGAACTGGGGGGAAACCATGTGCTCATTATTGATTTCTAATTGCTGACTCTGATAAATTCCAGGAGTGTAGTAACACAGAGCAGAAAGTTGTGGAGCAGCTGCCACCTTACAGAGTATTTTGCATGCCTTCCATTTGTGACCAATGCCACTGAATGCAGTTATCCAATAAGATGCCAAACTGTCAGCATTTCATTAAAGTATGCTGCAGAGAGTAGTTCAGTAAACTACTTAGCATGCCAAATGCATAGTGTGTGCCAACACATTTATCTTATAATGCTCTTAAGAGCTGCAAGCCTCTGTTCATTGGGAGTAATCAATTCTATTTTCATATGCAGTGGACCTTGAACCTTGCACTTACACTGCAACAATTTAATTTTTCCAAGGGACGACCAGGGTGAGCAGATGCAGTACCTCTACCAGGAACATTGGCAATAAGCTTTATTGATATTCTGAGCTAAAACAGCCCCGCAGATCTTTGCACACTGTGGGGAGGATCTAAAAATACATAATAAAAGCTTGATTAGTACAGCATGCAACAAGGCGAAGAGCATGTGCTGCTGAACAAAAATAAAGTCTTGACAATGTAAAAGCAACAAAGCCAAATAAAGTAATTCAGCAACCAGAGTATTAAGCTCAGCCTTACTGCAGTATGAGAAAAAGGACAGTTATGTTTGCTGTGGAGCTGAAAGAATCTACTTCTGTGGTGGGTAATTAAAAGTTCAAGGACTGCTTCAGTCCCCTGATCAGTCTTTGGGTTGCCTCATTAGACACTGTCAGTTTCTGGGACATGCAAATCCTGTGTGTAAAAAAGCACTGGTTTTCACACACTCAGTGACCTTTGTCATCTCTCGTATCCCTTCTTTCCCTTCTGTCTGACTACCCTAAACCCTCTCACTCTGTGCTTACAGAGACAGAGTTCCCAGGGAATTACTTGCTGTGCAGCTCTGCCGTAGCTGAATAGGGTCTCTCTTCTGATGCTGAGAGGTAGGCAGCATTTTGTTAAAGGCTGGATTTGTGTATGTGTTCAGCAACCCTCCACAACCTCTCTTGGTGGGAAACCCATCTCCTGAATCCTGGGGTTTTATCTTTCTTCAGTATAAGGTGCTGCCAAATCATTGTAGTAAAACCCCAAGGCCAGCAAAGAGGCATCAGCATGTTCCTCAGCCCTGTGTCCCTAAACCTTCCCATACCTGGAAATGTGCTCCAGCACCCTATTGTCCCTATCTCTTTCTAGGGCAGACAGAAAATATCTGTGATATCACATATCTCTTTAAATCCTAAAATGCTACTCTGGCTCTATAGCAACACTAATAGATACCATCTAGGGTTTTTTTATAGCTAGGAGGCTCACAGAGGCCCTACTGCAGTGTTTTGCTGCTAGAGTTAAACAATTCAAACCTAGAAATGAGACCAAGCTAAAATATTATCTATTATACCTCTGCTGAGCATCCTGGCGTGGATCAGCACTGGTGTGGCCAGCAGGAGCAGGGCAGTGACCGTCCCCCTGTACTCAGCACTGCTGAGGCCACACCTCCAATCCTGTGCTCAGTTCTGGGCCCCTCACTGCAGGAAAGACATTGAGGGGCTGGAGCGTGTCCAGAGAAGGGCAACGGAGCTGGGGAAGGGTCTGGAGCACAAGTGCTGTGAGGAGCAGCTGAGGGAGCTGGGGATGTTCAGCCTGGAGAAAAGGAGGCTCAGGGGGACCTTACTGCTCCCTACAGCTTCCTGAAAGCAGGGTGCAGCCAGGTGGGGTCAGTCTCTTCTCCCAGGTAATAAGTGATAAGAGAAGGGAAAACAGCCTCAAGTTGCATCAGGGGAGGTTTTGATTAGATATTAGGGGAAAATTTCTGCACAGAAAGATGTGCCAAGGATTGGAACAGGCTGCCAGAGAAGTGGTTGAGTCACCCTCCCTGGAGGTATTTAAAAGATGTGTAGATGTGGCACTGAGGGACATAGTTTTGTGGGACTTGGCTGGGTTAATGGTTGGACTAGATGAAGATAAAGGTCTTTTTTGACCTACTCTATTCTATTCTATTCTATTCTATTCTATTCTATTCTATTCTATTCTATTCTATTCTCTGACCATGCTTCTGGGACTTTATTTCACATCTCAGTGAAATCTACAAAGAGATATATTTACATGATTTACAAGCTTGAAATTCAGACTCTATATTAGGCTTCCAAAAGCAGATGAGGAAGCCTGACTCTAAGCATCAAAACTCCAATAAAATAGGACATGGTGGACACACTAATACTTGCAGAGACTGTGTCTACTTTCAAAATATCCTCATAAAATCAGACAAGGGTTTCTCCCCCAAATGGGTGTCTCCTCAGGATAACCTTGCTGAAGGGGAAGATTTGGGGAGGAGTTAAAGGAAAGAAAGGAAGAAGCACGGGAATAAATTAATTTAAAGTGTGCACAGAAGGAGTCAGGAAACCTGTAAATACATCTAGGGTTATAAATGATAACTGAAGAAAAGGGCTTTTAAAGATGTGAAACCCACTTGCTCTGCCAAGCAGAGCTGAAGACAAATAAAGACTTATGATCTGTGTGAGAGCATTTGCTGCATGTTTGTCCTTGCCAGCACTGCTGTTTTTCCAGTGAGGAAGGTGGACTTCTTTGCTTCTGTGGAAAAGGTAGTGGCCTGGAGTGATACCTGGAAAGCAGCTTCTGTGATGCTGCATAGCCCTGCTATATATAAAATGAATGGCCCTTTTAATTATAATCAAGTCTCAGACCTTGATTATCTGGAGGAGAATATTTGAGTGGTCAGCTCCTGTTGCAGTCTTAATCACAGCAGTAGCATAATGAAGAAATTCTTCTCCTTCTGCACTATGTAAATATTTTTATGGGCTGTGTCAGCTCTTCTGTGAGTGAGAGCTTGTTTTAATCACTTGAGAGAGGATCTGACTGACATAGATGCAGATCTGCTGAATATAGGAATGTGCAGTCTGGTAGAGTTGCTTTTCAGAGCGAAGTTTTCAGACTTTCCGTGTATTTCCAGTTGCTCTTGTGTTTCATACCTTTGATAGAGCACACATGACAAAGAGTCAATACCTGAAGGGAAGGCTGTATCAGACTAAGAATTAATTTGAAGGGATGAGTTTACTTCACATGTACAGGACCACAGTGAGACTTTGGTCATACATTTCCAGTATATGTGGCAGTTTTTAACAGGGAAATTAAGCAGCCATATTTAACTGGTACATTTCTACTGTTAATCATAGAACATTTGGCCATGGGTTGATAATAATCATGTTATTTACTGGTGTATTTATGATACTGTTTAACACACAGTTCCCATGTCTTTAGTACAGAACTTCCTTCCTTCCTTCCTTCCTTCCTTCCTTCCTTCCTTCCTTCCTTCCTTCCTTCCTTCCTTCC
>VYZP01078999.1:0-24949 GCA_013400635.1 Hypocryptadius cinnamomeus | reverse complement strand
CCTTCCTCCCTTCCTCCCTTCCTCCCTTCCTCCCTTCCTCCCTTCCTCCCTTCCTCCCTTCCTCCCTTCCTCCCTCCCTTCCTTCCTCCCTTCCTTCCTCCCTTCCTTCCTCCCTTCCTTCCTCCCTTCCTCCCTCTTCCTCCCTCCCTCTCTCTATAGCTTATGCTGCAGTCAGGAGGGGAAGAGCAGTCACGGTGCAGCTGGGAATGTCACCATTTCTTCACACTTGCAGAAACACTGGTCCCATGTCTAACAGCCTATTTAAATTTTTACCCTACAGCTTCTGCTGGGTAGGACTCGAAAACATATACAAAATCTGTCAAAAAAAAAGAAGAAAGGGACCATGCTTTGTGCAGTGCAATTTTGTGTCACACCCTGTTCTCCTGCTGCTTTTTTAATTACTTTTTGTTCCATCCAGCAAGGAGGGTAATGAGAGGCACTTGCTTTCTGTTTGTTTTGTTGTTGTTGTTGCTTTAGGTTGTTTTTTTGGGGTTGGGTTTTTTTTGTTGTTGTTGTTNTTTTTTTTTTTTTGTTGTTGTTGTTGTTTTGTTTCTTTTTTGGAGGGCTTTTTGTTGATTTGTTTTGGGGTTTTTTTCTCAGATTGTGCCTATCACCAGTGCAGGAAAAAGTTTGCTATTTTTTTCTTCTTGTTTTTTTAGTACGTAGCAATTTCAGAGGCTCTGACTTTTTTCCCAGTGGGCCAACTAGACTTTTCATGGCCTGGGCAAGAGTGACATGAGAGAGGAACACAATTGGCCCTGGTGGGGCTGGTAGAGGCATGTGGTGGGAGTGGGAAGTTTCTGAACCTCTGTGGCTGCTCTGGTCCAGCCAGCCAGCTCTATATGACATTCGTTCACCGCTCAGCAAAGTTTTAACAGCTTGCACGGAATTTACTTAGTGGCAGATGCCCCAGGGACACAGACCTAGCATTTATCAGGTGCCAGGTAGAAAACTCTGCTACCTTAGCCAGTAGACTGAAGAGCCACTGCTGTATCAGGAAAACATTATTTTATACAAAGCACCTATTTATAGTCTTATCTCTGTCTACAGTGAATCAGCGTGGAATGCTCAGGCTTCTACCCAAACTGCAAATTCAAAATGTTGTTTGGGTTGAGCACACCACAGGGCAGAAAAGCAGTCTTGAGCAAGCTCCTAATCCAATATAACTGCAACTACCCACGGTGAAGCTCCAGGTGATAAAGATTGCTCCTGAGCACATCCATCAGTCTCTGTGCAGTCTGACGTGGCTGCCCTTGTCTGAGCATTGACTGTTCTCCTCTTTGGTTTCTCTCCCCAGTATCACAGGTTGGAGGCTATGGCTCTTCTCCAGCGGGTGAGTTTTGCCCTCCTACTGACAGATGCTCCCTGTGCCCTTCTCTGACCGAAACCTCCTTCCTACCTGTTCTGTATGCCAGTTCAATCACCAGTGTTCATGGCACTAAATTCTGTCTAGCCATCCATCACAAGACATTCAGGGCATCCATTATGATATGATTCATTTGAGCAATCTATGTTCATTATTAATCTTCCCTTACTGCAGGCTAAAGTAACCCTGGCTTGAAATGTCTCTCTTCTTTTCAAAGCTGTTTTTAATTGCATCTTATACTGTATCTGCTTGCTTTCTTGCTTCTTACTGCTTTACAGGGTGTTGTCCCTCTTCATAACTTCTGAACTGTGCCACTCATCCTGAAAATATTTATTGGGGACTAATATACAGACAATCACTGGTGTGGTTGCAGCTTCTGAAAGTCTGCTTTGAAACAAAGCTCATCCTTCACCAGGCTGAAGGGGTTGAACACACAAATCCTGATCTTCTTTCCTAAGTTCTTGCTCTCCTGTCCCCCAAAAAAGAGCAATTTGGAACCTTAACAGAACAGAGGCAGGTTGTGTTTTTTCAAGCTTTTTAGTGCTTTTTAGTGTTAATCTAAACAAATTCTACCTGTTTTCCCCACTGACTGTGCAGACACTGCTGGGTGCACAGCGCTGTTGAATATGTGCACCCTTGCAGGGGTAACTAAAATGTCAGTAACTGTATTTCTTCTTTTGGCTGTTGAGAGCTGCACTGTCCCCTCTCTGCCATGCAGAATCAGTGCTGTGGCATTTTTTATCCTCCTAGGAGCAGAAGAAACATCAGCTCGCTTTGCCTCCATCACACTGACAGAGGCTACATTTTACCTTTTAGAGAGGAGGTGCAAGTTGCAACAACAGAACTGAAAGCAAAGGAGCCAAGAATAAAAGGCAAGCACCTCTCAGGAGAAAAGGCAGAGGGAATACACAGAAAACTTCTGCTTGGCTGATCTGATGCTCCTCTCCCCAGCAGTGCCCTTTCTAATCACAGCACATTGTGCATGCTTGCACTGCTTTTCTCACCGGCAATTTCATTTCGGCTGTGAAATTAGCCAGGAGAGGCAGGGTGGGTAAAGGAACAGCAATCAGATTGCTCAGTAAATCTTGACTTTGCCACAAACTTACTGCTCACCTCCTGTTTGCTTCCTTTCTCATCTTTGTCATCTTTGCTTCTGGGCCATTGCCTAGGGTGCAGATGCTTGTTAAGGCATCTGTGGTTCACATCCTTAGGATCGCCACTGCAAGGTCCAGCACAGCCGTGTCTGGACACTCTGTGTCTTATTCAGATCCACCACCCTTGCACACCAAATCTTCACAGGGAATTTGGGAGGTCATCTAGTCCATCTCCCTACCCCAGCCAAATTGTTCTTCAGTCTTTTGGACTGCATATGTGCAGCATGTAACTTGGAGGAAAGCTGTTCTGGATTAGACATGGTGAATTTTATCCCCTGAAAGTGGTTAACAAGTAATGAGGGTATAATCCACATGACAGGGTCAAATAAACAAAAGAGAATGTTTGGCTCCTGCTACTGTTGTAGGTCAAGTTGTAGATTTAGGCATATAGACCTAGGCACTCTGAATGTTGTGGTTGTGAAAGCCAAGAATGAGCACAGCAGCTAAAGCTTTCCAACTACAGCAATTTCAATCTCTTAAAAAGGGAAAAAATTATTGTAGCTTGAATATGACTCAGCATTTAGTGATTTTCTTTCCCTTTTCTGTCGATTAAATGCCCTCTTCTATTTAAAACCCCTTGATAAGAAAATGAGGCCTTCTAGCAGCTCATAAGAATGTGTGTTTGGTGTTGCCACCTGCCTCCAAAAGAGAGGCTAACTCAGGTTCTTCCTTGGGGCAGATTAGAGTGAAACAATACTGAATGATTGGTGCTTAGAAATATATATATACATATATATACATATATATGTGTGTGTAGGGTTTATTTTAGAAAAAATCGGTTGCAATGGAAAGGAGGCATTTTGGTTATTATCTATACTAATATAGCAATATAAAAGAATAAAGTTATCACTTAAGAACATACATAAGGGAAAGGAAGAAAAAGAAAGGAGGGATAAGAGTAGAAAGATATCACCATCTGTGGATCCAGTGATGACACTTTATTGTTGCAGTTTCAGTATCCTTTGGTTGAGGTGCTGGTCCCCAGTCTTGATCTGTTGGGAGTGGGGGAAGCCTGGGAAACACAAAGTTTGATGGGTTAATATATGTTCAGGCAAGGTGGGAATGATAGGGTACCTCCCCTGGCAAGGGTGGGTGGGCACTTTAACACTGCTGCAATGCTGTGGGTCATGCTCAGTTTTCTGGTGGAAGACCCCAGAAATGAGTCTGGGGTCATTTTGGGGATCTTTGATGGTTTATGACACTTTCTAAGGCATGAGAGCTGACACTCAAGTCAGTGTAGTTGAGCCAGTTATGCTCCATCAGAAGGGATGAACACTGTCAGGCCTGCATGTGAATGTCCCAATACCTTCCCATGGGCACAGGGGGAAGTTTTAGAACTGACCCAGCTGTATAATTGTAATTTCGTGTCATTTGCTTTACAAAAGCATTATCCAGCCTCCAAAGGATCTGTTTCTTACTGGCCTCTTCCCTTATCTGGTTCAAAACCCAGCTTGTAGCCTCTGGTGGTGTCTGTTCCCCCACTCTGTCCTATGCAGACCAGAGGTTTCGCCACCACACTCAAAAAGCTCCCCTCCTCCCCTTGGGTTTGGGCTTTGGTTTTGGGGAGGTGCAAACCTGGCCTCAGCAAAGCACCTGCTGCCTCCCACATGGCCCATTGTTTGAGCCATTAACCATCAACACTTTGGTCTCCCACAGATGGTAAACAGAATTACAACTCTGAGCAGAAATACTGCAGATAGCATACAGCAAGTAAGTAGCATGCCACTGTAAGTAGGTTAAGATACTGTGTTGTACTATCAGGTGAATTCCTAGCAGACAATCAGGAGAGCTGTCATAACCTGGTTGAGGTAATCACTGAGTGATAAATGCAGAAAGACAGAATTATCACATGTACAGCTGTAAAATCTATAAGCAACTTCCTTCCATTTTATGTGCTCTGGCCTGAGCTCCAGCAATGCCCTGTTTACAGCAGGCAGACTGTGTGCACTGCAGACTCAGCTTGGGAAGTTTCCCCTTGTTTTCCATGGATGCCATCCTTCATTCAAAATGCACTGAGCTCACAGTAATCTCCCCTTATTCTAGTGCCTGCCTCCTCGCATATTAAAACCCTCAGCTGGTTCAGTTGGCAATGAGAGCATGTCTTCCAGATGACAATATCTGTAGTGTAGACACAGCCTCGAGGATGCTGAAATCAACCCAAGTGCCAGAGCTGCTCTTTAAAATATTAAATACACAAATATTACACAAATAGTATTCTAGCTGTGAATAATAACCAAGTAGTGCCTGGCAGAGGCAGGCAATTTACACCCTCCCTTTCCATATGAGCTGTTTTGCTGTGACTTCCAGATGCCAAATAAATTATTAATCAAATCTGAAAAATACTCTGAAGCCTTCCTTCCTGAGAGGAAGGGTGATGCTAGTCGCCAGATGAATTTGGCATGTAAATCACACTTCCATGACATAACTGATCAACATTTTCACCACCATTTTGTTGTGTTCAGGGTTTTACTTGCCTAACTCAGAATATGTTGCAGGTGTGCACTAATTCCTTCTTTTTTCAGTGGCACCACTGATGATGTACATTTGTCCTGTCATTGGCACAGTGACACATGTAGACACAATCTACAGTGCAGATGGCAGAACTGCACAGGGTGTTGACAAGGCTTTAGAAATCACAGGAGAAAACCCCTGTGGATCTTTGTGGTTTGGGTTGGTTTTTTATTTGTTTGTAGTTTTTTTTTTTTTTTTTTTTTTTTTTTTTTTTTTTTTTTTTTTTTTTTTTTTTTTTTTTTTTTTTTTTTTTTTCATTTGAGATGTGATTAATGGCTGTGTCAGACATCATGAACAGAAGGATGTGGTTGTGAACACCCCTGCATTGACTTCAGGACAAAGTGATAGAGAAAAGGAGACATTTCTGCTATTTTTATGACTGAAAAAAAATCAAATGCTTTCCCTACTGATTCTCTGCTGCTTTCTTTTAAAAAATATTTAGAGCAATCTTTTAAGTGTCCAATTCTACCCTGAATATTTTATGTCAATAGAAATACCTCTCTGAAACCAGAATGCACAAAGGCAACCCACAAATACATTCACACACAACATATCTTTAGAAGCATAATACTATTTCTTCACTCCTCTGCATGTCTCCAGCTCCCAGTATATCAGAATCATCTCTTGGCATCTGGCTTAGTGATAATAAATCAGGCTCAGCTGCTATGATCCAGAGCCAGGAGGAATCTTTGGTACACACCTAGCTGCTAACCCATCCTCTAGTAATCCAAGTGTGTATGTATTCATAGTGTCTCATTTCCTAATGAATTGAGTCATTGGGAAGTCAGACAGATGCAATCCCAGCAAAGCAGTACCAATTAATTTTCTTTCCCCTTTCTTCAATCAGAGCATGGTATAGTGCCTCTGTCTTCAGTGTGACCATCACCTTGTTTTGTTAGGTACTGTATAAAAACAAAAGGCTCTCTCTCAAACAAATAAACCACATATAAATTAGGTGAAAACACACGGTAGAGTGAAATGGCAATATCAGGCTGTCAGAAGAGATTCTTGATGTGCAGTTGCCTGCCCACTGTCAAGATTTCTGTGACAAAAGATAAAATTTCAAATTTGTTCTTTACAGCATAAATACAAATAGTTGGTGATGATGAAGGAAACTAAGAGACTCTGTAAATTAAATCACACTGAGTAAGACTCTGCATAAAGAGCATAAGCTGGCAGAAGCTTGTGATGTGTTTCTGACCCCCCTCTTCAAATAGAAAAATATCTTCCTAATTAATGACTGGTGGTATCAATATAACACAAGACTTTTACGTTTTCAAACTCAGTTCTGCCCCGAAGGCTGATGCATAGGAGTGTATATCCAGACCAACACAGACATTCTCAGTGAATGAAGACACCAAATTTATCTCTTGTACAAGCACATCTGCTGGTTTGATCATTACTCCCAGGAAGTAGCCAAGCAGTTAGAGCTGGTTCCTAGAAATGGAAGAAATATTAGAAACAAAGCAACATAAATCAGTAGAACACAAATGAAAATGGAAAGTTTGGGTTTCTCTTTACCTTTCTTCTATTTTTTTTCTTTCACACACTTTATTTCAGGGAAGTGTGAAAGAGAAGGTTTCATCAGCCACACAGACGCTGTCTCTGTTGCTTGCAAGGGCACTGGGGGTCACAGCAGCAGGTGGGACATCCCCTTCACGGGAGTTGAACACGGGGAAGGCTCCTCATCCTTCATTATTGCCTGCTGTATCCTGTTTACTATGGGCATATAATCATGTTCTGTATAATCCCCAAAGACCTTTCAAGAGACACTGTCCTTTATCATAGAGGATATAAAGGACATCCATTTTTCATGTGACCGAAAGCACAAAAAACATCAGTCAAAATGGATCATGAGACACCTATTTGTGAAATCAGTGTAAGCATGCCATTCAAATTTTTGCTTGTTTAGGTGATTAATTTGTCTATGTTATATGGTACAAAGGTATGATAAACAATGGCTTCTCTCTCTTGCAATGTTATTTTCTGTTAACAATGTGTTCTAAGAGGTCTATAAATAGGCACATATGACACATAAATGTTCTTCCAGAAATAGACAGAGGGAGAGACTTCTGAACAGAAACTTCTTGGCATTTCAATTTCAGGGAATACAATACTCAAGCTGATCATTGGACCTCATTGAGAATGATAAAGAAAAAAACCAGGGCCAACTTCAACATTTTAGGCACCTCAAAGGCCATGGAGGTGAGTCTCAAGACTTGATGTGAGCTTGAAGAGGCTCTAGTTTTGCATTGACCTTGCTGACAAATGAGCAAGGTAAAAGTTGCAACGTGTAAAATTGGCATTTTGTTATGATGACTTTTAATTGGTAAATATTGTGTCGAACAGCAGCATAATAGTGAGAAAATACTTCCTGTAAATCCTCACACAAACAAAGAATAGCAGTCTGCCAGAAGCCACAAAGAAAATATACAGCAGCATTTTCCAGAACAGCTTGGAAGAATTTAACTACATATGCAGTACACAGGGATGATTTTAGTTGGATGACTTAGGGACTCTTAAACCTCAGTTACTACCTTCCCTTCTCCCCTTCCCCTCTTGCATGTATGAGCTTCCTCTGGACAGGGCACATGAGCAGCCCTGCTCCCTTTTACTGTCTCTCAGTGCACAAGATAGATGGGCTTTGACCCCATGGTGCAAATGAAAAAAATTTCATTTCGAGGTGATTTTTGCCATGGAGCTCTCCTTGAAGAGGCAGTAAAGTGGTATCTGTGATTGCCTCTCTGCTCTGATCATCCTGTTGTGCCAAATTCCAATAAGACAGACATGCACCCTTGGAAGTCTCCATATGCAAGTTCTACAAGGAAATGCAGTTCTGTGTGCTCCACAGACTTCCTTACTTGCCTACAGGTTTTAAGCAGAATTGATTCAGATCTGAACTGAAGGCTCTTCCTGTGCTTATTAATCACCTTTCCTCACACAGTGTTTTTGCAGCTGCCACTACGCACATTCCTTGGGCACCAATCCACCTTTTTGCACCTCCCAAAGTCATGCCATAATCACTAGCACTGGTTTTTCATCCTAGGTGGTAGGACAAATCTTCCAGGGCAGCTATAAGTGATAACTAACTCACATAATTATCCTGACACTTCACTGCACTCTCAGTCAGTTGACTAGTGATTTAAATTACGATGATACTTTAGTAATATTCAGATCAATCAACTTTCTGACCAAGACATCATTTATGTCTTGTCATAGAAAATAGAACCAGAAGCCACAGTGATCATCTCTTCTGATCCATGCAGAAGTCTCAGGATCAAGGCCTGAGTCCAAAAAGAACTACAACATATTCTGTACAAACTTATCCTGTGTTTGCAGAGATGGAGAACTTAACTTGCAAGCCTTGGGAAGCTGCTCCAGTGTTACTCAGGAGAGTGGCTAAGATGAGATCATTTCGTGAGAAAAAATCCTTTTGAATTTGTAATTACTATGTAATTTGAAATGTCTTTAAAAATAAGATAAAAGGGGAGCATTCATATGCATGGGGAGTAGTGTATAGAGAATGCAGGTTTCTTTTTATGTCCCTATTACTCTGTTTGATCCTCTTCAGTTTCTATAATTGCCTTCCATGTGATTATCTTCAGCACAATATATTTTCAATTCAGTGCAGACTAAAATTGTATTGTAATACCGAGGCTGCTTTGTCTTCAGGACCTCTTTAATAAATTCATAGTCAGCAGCAGCATTATTTGGTAAATAATATAAAACCATGACAGGTTTGCTTAAAGCGGGAAAAACCTCAGGATGACTGAGGTGTGAGAAACAGCTCTGAATGAGCAATTCAAATGGAGGAGGCATTTAAATAATCAACTTCCTTTTGATAGGATTTTCCTGCTGCAATGGAAGAAAGGAGAAATGAATAACTAAAACTCTCTTTCTTGCGTGAGCTATCTCTGACTGCATGAAATAATGGGCTTCACTTCAGGAAAGGAATGGCACTCAGACTATCCTCATAGCTGAAGATCTTAATGAAGGAAGAGGAGTAGGGGGTAAAGGGGCCTAGGCTCTGGGGACAGGAGGCTGGGGTGTGAGCTTCATACCTGTACTGATGATCTAAACAAGGAGATCAAGTGCACACCCAGTAAACTTGTAAATGACACCATGTTCAACAGGAGCATTGATCTGCTGGAGGGAAGAAAGGCTCTGCAGAGGGATCTGGACAGGCTGGATCAAAGGGCCAGGACCAACTGTATGATGTTTAGCAAGGCCAAGTGCCAGGTTCTGCACTGGGGTCACAGCAACCCCGGGCAGCACTGCAGGCTGGGGGCAGTGGCTGTGAAGCTGCCCGGTGGAAAAGGACCTGGGGGTGCTGGTCAACAGCAGCTGAACATGATCCAGGGTGTGCCCAGGTGGCCAAGAAGGCCGATGGCATCCTGGCCTGGATCAGCACTGGTGTGGCCAGCAGGAGCAGGGCAGTGACCGTCCCCCTGTACTCAGCACTGCTGAGGCCACACCTCCAATCCTGTGCTCAGTTCTGGGCCCCTCACTGCAGGAAAGACATTGAGGGGCTGGAGCGTGTCCAGAGAAGGGCAACGGAGCTGGGGAAGGGTCTGGAGCACAAGTGCTGTGAGGAGCAGCTGAGGGAGCTGGGGGTGTTCAGCCTGGAGAAAAGGAGGCTCAGGGGGACCTCATCACTCTCTACAGCTTCCTGAAAGGAGGGTGCAGCCAGATGGGGGTAGGTCTCTTCTCTCAGGCTACAAGTGACAGGAGAAGGGGAAACAGGTTGCATCAGGGGAGGTTTTGATTAGATACTAGGGAAAATTCTTCATGGAAAGGGTTGTGAGGCTTTGAAACAGACTGCTCAAAGAAGCGGTGGAGTCACCCTCCCTGGAGGTATTTAAAAGACATGTAGATGTGCCACTTGGAAACTTGGTTTTGTGGTGGACCTGACAGTGCTGGGTTAATGGTTGGACTGAATAATTTCGAAGGTCTTTTTCAACCTAAACAATTCTGTGATTGTCTGGCACCACAGTACTTTCACCACCTTTGAGGCACCCATGCCAACTGTGCTGCCCAGCATCTGCTATGCTGCTTCCAAACTACCCATAGATAATTAATGTTTTCCAGCACCAGGACTGGGATGAGGGCTGGAGGTCTTCCAGAAAGGACATTCAAATAGGTAGAAATAAAAAGGAACGGAAAGGTAGGTAGATGTCTCAGCTGCAGTGTGAACATGATTCACAAAACTTACCCAGTGCAGCTGATAAAAAAAGGCAGCAGCAGCCATCTCCAGTGCTGCCTGCCTGGTCAGTGACAATGCACATGGGATTTGGTCACACATCTGCTGCAGGAGGCCACATACATCACACCGTGTTCACTTACGCAAATAGAAGATAGCCATTCCCTTTAAATACAAAGTGTGTCAAACTGTATGACACCTATCCAAAAATAGGATAAGCTCAAAAAGGTGTCTTTTGAATTGTCTTCTGCTTGACTGGAAACTGGGGGAAGAGCAGTCGGCTGTGAAGCAAGCTCCTTTTGTTGCAGAGACCTACAGAAAGGCCATTCCATGACCCATTTATACAAATCAAGCCATATGGCAATACTCAGCATTTTCTCCTAACACTGTTAATTGAGAATTGACCGTTCACTGGGCACCACTTAAAAAAATAATCCTCATCTCTTATAAATGACAAAACAAGGACTATTTATATCTTCAGTTTACTCTTGCTGTGTAATTCAATTTCATCCTAATCCTTTGCATTTGGGAATTTGCTTAAAAAATAATGAAGAAGAAAAAGTATTTTAAGGCACCTGGTTGAGAACAAGACTAAGAAAACATGCTAGAAAGTATTGATGAGAAATGCAGACTGTGTGTCTTAGCAGGCAAATGCCTAGCAGTATATGACTGAATAGTAATCCTGGTTCTTGAACACTACATTTGCAGCAGTCATTGCAGGAAAGCAGACACATGCACACAAACATGCACAATGTACACACACACACACTACAAAAATACCCTCTGAAAATCAGCCTGGTCTCAAGGAATGGGAGTTAAAAGTCCTCCCTTTAAGAGCCCAATAGAAGAGAAAACACAGGAACTGACTGAACTTGTCAAATCTTGATAGTGCTTTTCTGGCCCTATGTCTCTGGTCTCTGACTGTGACAGAACACTTTTTCAAGAGCGTTTCCAATTTCTTCTACACTTCAAAGAGCATGTTCTGGGCAAAAATGGACAGAACTCTACCTTATTTTCTGTGAAATCTGGAAGACTGTAAATCTGGAAAGGGAAAGTATTTTTGGATGACTTCCAGGGGTGTGACATATTTAGCTCAGTCCTGCCCAGGAGACCTTTATATGGTTATGACTGAATTCCTCCCCAAAAGGAAAACAAGAAACAGGACCGGGGTCTAAAGACATGGAAAGGATGGCACAACATAGCTGTGGACAAAGAGGGCTTGGTCAGGTTGGGTATGAGGGAAAGGCAGAGAGGCAAGGTAGGTCTCCATGCCCGTGAGGAGGGATGGCAGGAAAGGAGACAGAGAAGCCTGGTGGATGAAGGGAAGGCAGTGCATGTAGTTCTTCTGGACTTTAGTATAGCTTTTGATACTGTCCCCCACAACACCCTTCTGGACAAGCTGTCCAGCTGTGGGATGAGTGGGTTCATGGTGTCCTGGGTGAAGAACTGGCTGAAGGGCAGAGCTCAAAGTGTTCCAGTGAATGGGGCTACATCTGGCTGTACACTGGTCAGCAGCGTTGCTCCTGCAGGGCTCAATTCTGGAGTGAGTTCTGTTCAATATATTTGTTAATGATCTGGTGCAGGAGGTGAATACACCATTAGCAAGCTTGCTGTTAATACCAAACTGAGAGGTGCTGCTGGCTCTCTTGGGGGACAGGAGGCCCTGCAGAGGGATCTAGATAGATTGGAGCATTGGGTTATGATTAATGGGATGAAAGTTAACAAGTCCAAATGCTGGTTCCCTCACCTAGGACAGAGTAGTACCCGACACATGTATGACTGGGAGAGGAGTGGCTGGAGAGCCCTTTGGAGAGGGGCCTGGGGGTGCTGGTGGGCAGCAGCTCAGTGTGAGCCAGCAGTGAGCCCTGGCAGCCAGGAGGGCAAAGCCCATCCTGGGGCAAAGCCCAGCCAGGGTGCATCAGGCACAACATGTCCAGCCATGGGACAATGCCAGAAGATGGGATTGTCCCCCTGTGCTTGGCACTGCTGCCACCTCACCTCGAGGACCACGTGCAGTTCCATGCTCACAATTTCAGAAGGATGGGAAAACACTTGAATGCCTCTAAAGGAGGGCAGCAAAGCAGGTGAAAGGGCTGCAAGGAATGGCCTGTCAGGAGCAGCTCAGGACTTGGGGCTTGTCTAATTGGAGAAAAGGGACTGAGAGGAAACCTCATTGCTCTCCACAGCTTCCTGAGCAGGAGACTTGGAGAGGGAGGTGCTGAGCTCCCCTCCCTGCTATCCATTGGTGGGGTGTTTGTGAATGGTTCAAAGCTGCGCCAGAAGAGCTTCACACTGAACATTAGGATGTATGTCTTTACCAAGTGGATGATCAAACGCTGGTGAAGGCTTCCTGGAGAGGTGGTGAGTGTTCCAAACCTGTCAGTGTCTAAGGCATTTGGATAATGCCCTTAATAACACGCTTTAACTTTTGGTCAGGCCTGAAGTGGTCAGGCAGTTGGACTGGATGATCACTGTGGGTCCCTTCCAACTGCAGCAGTCTATCCTGTCCTGTTCTGGTGGGGTGACAGTGTGGGATGCTGTAGTGGAGATATGTAGAATAGTGGAGATGCACACCTTCAGTGTTTCCGCCTGTGTCTGAGCTCAGGGTGGGTCTTTGTCACTGGTGTGGGCTTGGACAGCATCCACTTTTCATGGAGGGATGTGAGAGTAGAGGAATCCCCATTTCTAGGAGAGGAGTAGAGTGCTAGTGGTCCATGTGACCTATGAGGAGGTGGTGTGCACGAAGCTGTTCACACTGGGATTAGAGCTTTGGGGGATTAGATATAAAGTCTATTTTGAATTTTGTAGGTGGTTATTAATATTTCATAGCCATCTAGTGCTGTGGTTTCTCTGTCATATTACTGATATTGATCCTGCATGTGCAGTTCACTGATTGCCTGTTAATTATACATCATTAAAAATAATCTCAAAATTGCTTTGATCCTGATTTGTTTAAAACCCCTTGAGCTAAGCACTTTTTCCCTTGTGACAGAGCTACCTCAGTTCTCTCACAGGACTAGGCAGGAGCAGCAAAGCTGGGCTCCCTGAGCCACAGGCAATCCTCAAGCAGCATGAAGGCAGTTCCCAGGCTGGGGGGATGTTTCACAGCTTGGGGTGAGGCTGCAAGAGGGAGAGAACCATCATGTCTTGCCAAGGATGGATGGGACCAGCACATGCCTGCATCTCCCTCCCAGGAGCTTCTCTAGGGGATGCCCTAGAGGACCATGGTCTGGGCCTTGCAAGTCTTGCATGCATGCAGAAATTTATGTCTCAAACCCACAGCCTACAAGTTTTAATTTGTACTACAGCAGCATAGACATGCTGGGGGAAATGTTTCTTTCACTGTGTGCCTTGTGGTGAGCTCTACAAGACAAATATTGACCTTTGCTGCCCCACTGGTTCACGTGGGCTCTGCTCCTCCTCCTGTGATGGAAGATGTGATTGAGAAGATGCTTTGCATTCACACCCGTGATCAGATGTGGTCCATTCAGGTCAGCCAGGGGTTTTTAATCTCCTTGTTGGACCCATAGGCAGCCCTCCAGTCCACTTTGCAACCATGGTGAGCCTAATTCCCTTCTGAATGAAAGAAGAGGTACCCATGAGGTGCTCAAACTGGCTTCATAGTAGATTTTAGTCAGAGCATGAAGTAAACCAGAGCGTGCTGAGGTAAAAACATAGGTGGTATCCCAAGGGTTGTTTTTACAGCCCACTTTGCAGACATTCATCACTAATGGCATTGCCAGACAAGTTGTCTCCTTTCTTTGGCTGAAATTAGTGAATGTGATGAGCAATTCTTCCCATGCTGTGCCTGAAAGAGGCATTTCACCATATTCTACCCTGTGCAGACAGGACACGACTGAAGAGTTCACTGGTGAGCTGACAAGGTTCATCCTGTGCACCTACTACAAGCAGCTGCAGGGATCACTATGAAGTGAGCAGTCATTTAAAAAGGAGGTAAGAAACATGGTTTCCCCTTCTTCCTGAAGGTTCCTGAGTCCTCAGGCTGGGAGCACTATACCTATAAATGGTATCTATTAAGATAATTTTATAAGCTTGAGTCTTTCCCTGCTGTCTTTCCTTACTTTTGAGCCATGAGAGGGAGCAGAACTCGGTGAGACTGTCCCTGTGTCACCTTGTACAAGATGCTGGGTGGACAAGCACCTACCCAAATCTGCTGACACCCAGACTGCCTGATAATGAGGAGGAGCAGTGCTGGGACCTGACCACAGATCTGCCCTGGGGTAGGTTGGCACTGGTAGTTTCAGGTCAGGGCCCTCTTGCCCGGATCCCGTACTCTACCCCATAAAGTGCACGTGGCTCTCAGGTATTTTCCCACCCTTCAGCAGGTACAGACAGGGCATACACTGTCACAAGTATCTTCCTGGTTGCAAACATGGGAAGGCCATAGGAAGGCTGCAGAGTGCAGCCTTCTAAATCTTCATTCATCAGACAGGAAGAAGAATTCAGCTTTAATGTCAATAACCACAAATAGTCCAAATTTTAAGCTTTAAGCTTATAAAATTATCTTGATAGATAGATGCCATTTATAAGAGAGCACAGTTTTTAGTACTGCCACAACAAATTTGGAAAAGCACTGCCCCTCTCCTGCATGACACCTTCAGAGAAACAACGAGACCACAGTTTAGCTGCAGACACCAAGCAGAAAGTGCTGCTGCCACTCCATCCTGGGAGAGTGACAAGAAGGGCCACCTTGGACACAGTCTACCTCTGAAGAAAGTGTATTTGTTTAAATATTCAGGATGTGATTCAGTTGTCTATGCCTATCTAGTGTCATTTTGATCTTTTGTGCAGAAATGTCTTTCTGGGCCCCACACATAAAATTAAATGAAGGAGCCATGCACACTGTGTGTTGGATGTACACCATTCATGCACCTGGGTCATACAGGACAGCTGCAGCATCTCCAGCTTGGGTCAACACCTGCATCTGCACCTGTTCCTCCTTATGGGTAGTCATCTGCAAATCCCTGGGGAAAGGGAGGAGGAGTGAGGGGGAAGAGAGATAATAATAGTTGAATAATCTATTCAATGAGATTCATGGAATTTGGGGACTAATAAATTCTATGAATAATATTTTCATTATTTTTCCAACTCCAGTGCTAACAGAAGTTATGAATAGTGATTGAGGCAAACCCTTAAATTATATGACAATGCTATTGAACTTTGGAAGCATATATTTCATAAAGTGAGGGGACTCTAGTTCTGCCCGTCATCAGCTTGATGTAGATGTTCTTGAAAATGGTGAAATGTGTATTTGACACTTTGGCCTTTCCTCACAGAAAGTCTGTGCTCAGATTACCTGACAGTAAGAATCAATCAATAATTCACATGCTGTTTCTCCCAGAAAATTGTTAGCAATTGCTTTCTTTCAGCACTTCAGAGATTATATCCCTGGAGATGGCAGATCTCTCAATTCTACAGTCCCCTCTCACTGCAGGGCAGCATGCCCTCATCTCCAGAGGGGAAACTTGTTCCTCAGGGGAGCTGCAACCTGCCACTGTTCCTCAGCAGTATGTGCTGACAGCCCCTGATGTCGTGTCAGCTCTGCCTGCAGCAGCTGCAGACGCATCATAGGGGGATGCTGTCAAGGCTCTTCCCATATCTCATCTTTCTCAATATCTCCTCACCACTGGAGGTGACTACTGAATGTGGTCTCTAGACACAAGGGCAAAAAGAGGATTAATTTGTCCCTGTGAAGTTTGGCTAGAAAATACAAGCTGCTGTGATATGCAGAAGTCAGAGGCTTTCAGTCTCTACAGTGTTTCTGCTGCTGTTCCCCCATCCTTGGCAGGCAGAGGCACTGACTTCAGCATGCAGCAGCTGAGGGTTTGTTTCCAGCCTGTGTGCAGAAGTACTTCCTGATAACATCAGAACAATCTAAGACTTTATTGCTTGGATAGATTTTAGCCCTTAATTATTTATGATATCCTCTTACCTTTGTCTTAACAGAGGAGCTGGAGAGTCAGTGGACGTTTCCAATCCAGCCTGAGAAGTTGTGGTTGAGCAATAACATCTGTTCTACTACCAGCTTGAGCGGATTTAATGATTCCAAACAACATGGGTCCCACTGCATCTCCTGCCATACCATGAATAAGGTTCATTACTGAAGGTAAAAGATAACATGCGTTCCTGGTATCAGTTTACTGACACCAGATGCACAACACCATTTGACATCAATAATGAAAGATCACAATAAAGAAGCACAGCCGATAATTTCCCCCCTCCAAAATTCGTAATCTAACTGATAACTGAGCTCACTGCAAGGGACTGACTGTCATTCATCAGCTAAATGTTGAATTCATCAGTTCCTGGAGGGCCTATACTGAGTCAGAAATGAACATGGTTTGTACACATATTTAATTCTGACTTTGAAAGTAGAGAGGAATTTAACAGAACATTAAAGAGCGATGAATAAATTATAAAGGCATTAATGAGGCTGATGCTTATATCTAAAGGAAAAAGTCCCAGAGGGTTCTGGGAGCTCCAAAATTACTAATAACTTATTAATTTTTGAGTTGATAGTAGATAAAAAATTAAACATGCTAAGTATGAGTATGTACTGTGATTTCTGGTGCAGAAGACAAAGTCTTTCTGCTTATTATACTATGGGGTATCATTTATAAGGCCAGAGAAATAATTACTCTTCTTTATATGTCTCTAGGAAAGATTGCAGTTGGATAGCTGTATGTACTCCTGAGCACTTGACTACATGGAGATACTGATAAACTTCGGGAGATTCCAACTATGAGAAAAAGAAAATGATAAAAAGTCTCTGATAAAAAGATTTGGGGACAAATCCTCTTCAGAAAGATGGAAAGAACTAGATATGAATAGAAAATAAAGCTGGTGAGAAATTATATGACAGAAGAAAAAAATTGTAGCAAACAAGTCAAAAGTCATAAGAAAAAAGAATTCTTCACCAAATAAATGTGCAAAATGGCCATAATTTTTACATGAGGTACAAAAACACAAAGTGATGAATCAGAACAAAGCTACCGAAGAGAGAGGACTTTTTCTGAATCTGTATTTCTTTGGTTTCCTGACTTGTGTCCTGAGGCTTCCTGCCTTTTTTTCCTGACCTAGGACAATAATTGGTAAATACTTACATATGCAAGTACCTTCATGCTTATGAGATTTTCAAATCAGTTCAAAAATTTTTGTGCACATGAATGACCCAATTCATGCTCTCAGGATTGACAGAGCCACTTTGCCCTTCACTGCCAGCATGGTGGCAAAATCAGCCCTGTCCCAGCATCGCTCTGGCACAACCATACCAATGTCAACATGAACACACAGAGCAGCAGAACTGGATAAATTCACACATGTCAAATAATAGCTGAGAAGCTGTTGCTGAAGAGAGGCATACAGATAGAAAAGAGAGGGTGTTGAAGGAAAAGGAGCATAGGTGGACACCAATCTGCCTAATCGAAAAAAGCTGTAGTAACTCAAGTTAGAGAGAGCAGAGGGCAGGATTGGCAGCACATTGTGAATTGCCTTACATACTTATACTCTCATATGTAAGGTAAAACAAAAATAAATTGTAATCTGCCTTTATCCTTCTAAGCCCCTGAGTGTGCTTGTGGGCCTTTTTATCTTGAGTGAGGTTTGGAGTCCACATAACAACAACAAAAGTAGTCCTTGAAAATAGAGCATGTATGTGGCATTTTACTTCAAGAATGAAAACATTAAGTAAGTCTGGTTGATTTCAACAGGAACTTTCACAAACACAGATTCACAAATTGTGTGGTTTATTGGAACAGCAGATTATATATTCTTTTAGATTGCCATTGATAAATTCAATAGACCAGCAAAATATAAAGCATATAGCACTATGTACATCTGTTCCCAGGTATACTCTGATACAGTCTAAGGTGCAAATCTTACCAAAGAGGTGCTCCTGCTTTGGGAAGAAGAGATAAACAAGCCTGTTGACTTGTTTGCAAGCTGATCATATGTTCATCCTCTACCATGAAGGATTTCAAATGCCAATTTATACATTTATAAGAGGATGTGAGACTGTAGCCAAATATTCTGTTACTACCATCATAAATGGGGTCTGTGTGTGGGGCAGCCAATTTATATGTAAATGAAGAATGTAGAGAGTAAGAAAGAGAGGGATTACAGAGATTTGTGCAGGGATGGAACAGGACCCTGATGCCTTAGCATAACTCCCTCTCCCACTTGGCTGATTGCACAGTGGTAGCGGCCATCCAGCCTCTGCCCAATAACCTATCCCCCCTCAGCATGTCATCGTGCCCATGGAAATCCCTTAGCCATCCATGTCATGGCACAGCTCACAGAAATCCCTCACTAAATATGTCATGGCATAGCTCATGACTCTAGACCTCTTCTCTACAGAAGTCACAGGACCATGGGATAGCTCAGATGGGAGTGACCTCAAGAGGTCACTGGTTTGGCCTTCTGCTTACAGCAGATCAACCCTGTGATCCTTCAGCTGGGTCTAGAGAACCTCCAAAGACTGCACATCTGACTGTCCTCTTAGGGAAGATTTTTCTCCTTATAGCCAAGCTGAAACTTTTCTTTTTCAGCTTCTCTTTGTTTCTTACCCTCCCTCCCTGCATGGCTGTAAAAAACCCATCTCCATCCCCTCAAGGAGTTCTCCACAGGCATTGGGGGCTGCTGTTAGGTGCCCCCAAAGCTGTTGCTGCTCCAGGCTCAACAAGCCCAGGCTCCCCAACACACTGGGGCCCTCACCTGAACTCATTAGTTTATCAGTGTTCATTTTCCATAGGGGGGAACACTAAACTGGGTGCAGTAATCAGGTGTGGTCTAATGAGTGCTGAGTAGGTGGAAGCAATGACTGCCCTTGCTCTCTCTGTCCCTGTTCGTACAGCCCAGGCCACAGTTGGCCACTGTTGTTGCCGGGGTTTGCTGCTGGCCCATGCCCCTCTCACTGCCCACCAGGACCCTCAGGACCTTTCTCACAGACCTGCTCCTTGGGCAGGTTTGAGTCTGTGTTGTTGCAAAGGATCCTTTGATCCACAGAAAGTACTTTGCATTTACCATTGCTTAATTTTTTTTTGTTGTCCTAGTCAGCCCATTCCTCCAGGTCCCTTGGAGTGGCAATGGTGGCTCAATTTGAAGTCATTGCACACTGGATGAAAAAGGTCTCTGTTCCCTCCTCTCAACCACTGGTAAAGATTCTAAACAGATACTTGGGATCCTGGTCAGATTTATTTGGTATTTCCCTTGTTGCCAAACTCCAGGTAAAGATGAGTCGCCCTGTAAACCCAAACATCTATCCAGACTACAAACTACAAACCACCTGACTTTTTCCCATTCCTACTGTAGCATCCCATCTTGAATAAAGAATATGATGGAAAAATCCTTGAATGCCTTGCTAAACTCAATGAAAATAACATCTGCTGCTCTGCCATTGGCCTGCAACACAGTCATAGGCTGGCCAGGCATGACTGACCCTTGGTGAATCCATGCTGATTGCTACCAGTCATTTTCTTCTCCTTCCCACACCCAGAAATGTGCTCTGAGAGGCTTGCTGCATGACATTTCCAGGGACCAAAGAGAATATGACTGGCCTGTGCTTCCTTGGCTGTCCTCTGGCCTTTTCTGAAGGTGTTGTTTTGAAGAAGTTTCAGAACAAATGAGGAGGAGGACCTTATTTAGGCCTCTAAATCTACACTTAGTGTTAAAAAACATTTCCCAAATTATCTTTATTCATCATCACACCTAAAGATGTTTCATACCCATTTAACAGTGCAGGAGAGTTTGCTCAGTTTTGATCACAATTTTATGATATCACAATAAATTCCAGTTTATGTGAAAAAGTATTTTATCTTCCAATTCCCTCAGGTGTTGTGAGAGAAGATGAGGGTGTTTGATACACTACTGTGTAAAGTTCCCCAAATAAAATCTGTTAATCTGGGAAATTATAGCAAAAATCTATTTGTCTGTTTGATGCAAGCCCATATTTTTAGACAGATGATAATGCTGTTCTTAAGAAGCTGTCAGCTTGAGCTTTTTAATATCTTCTTTGTGGGTAGATTCATTATAGTCCTTTAATCACAGACAGAGAACATCAAAAGGTTTACAGAAGTTCATGAGTCTCCATGCCCAAACTGCAAGGCATCTGAGACTAATTTATAACTTCACACTGAAAAAACAAAATGCAAATGTCAAGTGCAACTCCTCATACACATCTAGAAAGAAAATAAAAACCCACCAAAATAATGTAATTTATTCTGGAACAAATTATCTTGGAATTCCTGGAGAACATATTGAAATACATGTGACTCCATGCACAAGTCCTCAAAAACCCAAATGAAAGAACATTCATTGGCATTACAGGACTGGTCAGGATGTCATGAACACTGTAAACAATGTTATAAACACTTCAATACCATCCCTTTTGCACATCAATCTGTCATAAAAGGGAGCATCTATATCCATCCTGTGGAAGCCAAAGAGAGATGAAGGCCTTCCCTATACCTCAGGATTCAGACTTTGAATTGCAGCCAGCAGCCACAAGTAAATATTTTATTAAACAGTTACAGTTAAATACTTTATTAAACAGTTACTGTTAGATGCAAAATACATGTTGCTCAACTGAGACCCACTGGTGGGTGAGGAGAAAAGATTGAAATTGGGATGATTAAACTGAGAAAAAGTCCTATACTTGTGGCACCATAAAAATTGCAGTAGCAGTTAACTTATCTGAAGCTACTAATAAATTATTAGCAACCTGAAAAAAAGAATCTATGCTAGAGGTTGATACTACAGCATATTTCTTGCAATAATTTTTAGTATTTATTAGTTCCACTCTGCAAACTACTTGGAAAAAAAAATTACTATTAATTTCATCTGTTTGCTCCCATCTAACTGAACATGGATTCAGATAGTTGATTTTACAGTATATTTAAATTTTGTAGGTAAGATACAAGTAATAAAATAAGGCTATGCATACATCTTTGCCAAACAGCAACAAGAGTTTGTACCCAAAAGTCTGTGTGATTAATTTAAGAAATAGCTTTTCAGAAAAAATCAAATACTGCTTCTAGTCACTCCATAAGCTATTTTATGACTCCACTATGCTGCTACTTAGCCATATTTATCTCTACTCTATCTCATACTTTTATATGTATTGTCTGTCAGTAAAAAGATCAAAAATTAGTTTGTGATAATTTTATTCTTTTTAGGTGAATAAGTAGTTTTGGGTTAAAGCTGAAAAAGTATTATGACTATCCAATCAGTTTTCTCCTGTGCTGGGGGAACCAAAGAAAGGCTCACATAAAATGAAAAAATATCTACTGAAGAGTTAGTTTGATCTATAAAAATGAACCAAGCTCTCTCTACTGTTACTATTTTGTCTTGTTCAGCAGGCTGTTATTTTCTGAAATAACATTCATTTGCGAGACAGGAGGGAATTTCTTCTGCTTGCTTTCATCCTGAAAATGCTGGCTGTCTAGTCTAAGCCATACAGCCATTTCCTAAGGGAGGCCTTGCTTGAAACCTCAGAATGGTTTGTTATTTAGACAGGCATCTCTCTTTTCTCTGATGGAAGCCCTGGTCAGCTCAGGAGAACTGACCTTGAATTGCACTTGTGAGGGTGTAAGGAATTCTATTTATACACAGGAAGCTTAATTCATAAGAAGCGTGGAATGTCATTAATAAAATGCTAAAATGACACAGTAACGAATATAATCTGTGGCTGAGATCTTACAAATGCTTCTGAAGGGGCATAGCCTAATCCCTGGAAGCAGTTTTACACATGCCAGGAGAACTAACTCCATGAGCAGAGGTACGAGTGGAAGGGTATGCTGGGGTATTTGAGGTACATGCAGTCAACAGCAGGAAATTTTTTAGCATTTGCCTTTTGTATCAGAAAGACCTTGGTATGACAAAATGGTTTAAAAGTAGAAAACTTAATTTTATAGTATCAAGACCAGGCAATCCAAGTTGGAAAAGAAAAGATGAATGCAAGTTTGAGTTTAATACACAAGATATTTTCTTCCAGTTAACCAAATGGCAGAGTATGTCACTATGTGATTAATAGCTAAATATAATATGCTGCTGCATAAACAGCCACTGTAAATATAGCTATCTTCACAGCAGGGGAAGCCTGAGCACATATAACAGCAGGCTAGCTGACAGCCAGAGAGATTACAGTATTTCATTTTCAGGCACTAGTCTCAGTCAGAGTGGCTGTGGTCAGCAAGAAACTGTTTCTAATATGTTTGGCTGGACCTTGAAGTTAATCTGTTGACTGCTGCCAGATTTACTGGGCAGGCTTTAGTGGTTCATTGATTTTAATAGACTCTTAATCAACATGGCAAATTAACTCGTAAGGCCACCAGGAACATAGAAACAGGAGAGTATAGGCTGCACTGGTTTGATGTAGGCAGCAGGGATTGGAGAGAGGTGTCTCAGTTATATGTGCAATGTTACTATTTTCTTTCCATATCCTCTGACCATACAGCAAGCATAAAACCAAAATCTCATACAGTTGCCTGCAGTGGCAATGTTCAGGCCCCCTGCCCACATCAGAAATAAAACTTTCTTCATATATTTAGGTTGGTCAAAAAATTAAATGTTAAAAAATGGAGTTACCTACCACTGAATTAAAAATATAGAAGTAGATCACAAAAGAAAGCAAGTTCAAGCTTGTCTGCTCAGACTGCTCTGTTTTTCATCTGCACAGGAGGAATACAGCTGGCCAACTCCTCCAAAGTTAAGCACATAATTTACACCAGTCTCCAGGCTTTGTCCTGAGCTAATTCCTTCCTCAGAGGAAATCATACTGCCTATCTTCAACACCCCATCTCCAGGTAAACGTACTTTTCCCTGAGGATAAGTTAGGTTAGGTAAGATCCCCAGATGCTTGAGCCCCTTTGGCTTTTGAATAGAATAATTTTCAGTCTTTTAGGTTGGAAATCACCTCTGAGATCCCTTAAGTCCAACCTTTACCCCACCACTGCCAAGTTCACCACTAGACCATCTCCCCAAATGCCACATCTACATGTCTTTTAAACACCTCTGAAGAGGAATTTGAAAACTTGGGCATGTGGACCTAGTGCAGTCTATCTCCATAGTAAACTCTGACAGCAAGGAAATAAAGGTAAACCCAGGCATGTGGCTAATTTCAACTCCTCATCACGTTCACAACTGTGTCAGTGTAACAGATGCTATTCCTGTAGAAGCAGATCAACTTTGTAGTGCTAGAACATTGTCCAGAGGGGCAATATAGTGTAATTGCAAATGACAAATAGTTGCAGCATTGTAAAAGCCATATGCACTTTGTTTCTTATATGCATATTGGTTTTCATGTTCCAGAAAGATAAATTTAGCCTGGCACATGTCCAGGTTCTAATACACCTAGGAGAAGTGAGGAATGTAGAAATGATCAGACAAGAGATGACTGGAAAAATTTGGCTTGTTGAAAACAGGAAAGTAGAGACTGAGAAGAGAAACAGTTTAGATTTATATGTAACATCAGGGGGTAGTTGTCTACCAAGAAAGAAGCTGCAGGGCAGTTCTAGCAGAAGAATAAATAGTACAGCCATGAATAGATTTCAGAAAAAACCAGAACTGTTTGCCCTAATAAGTATTATGTCCTAGCAACAGTTTTTCAACAGGAACAACGTGAGCAAAAACCAAAGCTACTTTTAAGATGCAATTCAGTATTTTAAGAAAAGGATTATATAATGTATTGGTGTGTGACATCAAGGGATGGAGCCTGATAAATCTGAAAGTTCCTTCCCATTCTGCATTTCCTGTAGCCAGCATGCTGTGATACTGGTTTGACAGTGCAAAAAGGTTACAGGTGTTTTTCATAATCCTTCTCAGACAGAGCCAGGTTACATGATGCAAAGAACAGAGACAATGAGTCCTCCAGGAGCAAGATGTCCTTGGGAAAGCTGGAGAAACTGCTAAATTATTTTTTTCATTTAAAGACAGGTCTCCCAAGTATCCATGTTTTCTGAAAGCTGATACATGATGAGATTAAATCCAGTAGTTATAAATTGCAGTGAATAGTGTTCATCTGGAGATAGAAGCAAAGACTGTCATTTTGGGAAGCTGGTGAACAAAACACAGTATGCACTTAGACCAAGGAAAACATTTTTATTAAGATGCCAATGGACAGAACTAAAAAGTTGGACATGTGGGGTCATAAATCTTCTCCATATCCTTCATGCAGTTTGCAAAACCCCAGGCTTCACAACATTTGAAAGCTTATGGGAACGAGGTCTACCCTACATCCTTGCTCCTGTGGATTGCCACTGTTGGATGGGTAGAAAGAGGAAGCAAAAATGCTCTGTTAAAGTTTTTTGGCCCTTCATTTTTGAATGGTGACCAGGACTCAAAAACCTGTATAAAGCTTGAGAAGATTTTGAAAACAGGGAAAATGTTCTCAAAACTATGAGGAGTCCTATTTTCTCTGAAAAGCTTTACACTTTATTGCACAATACTCTTTTTCCATAGGAATTCCAAAGAAGTCTGCAAATGCAGAACCAGTGAATGAAATGAATGAATGAGTAGTCAGGATAAAATGTTGAGAATGGATGGTAGCTCCTCAGACAGACAGACAGATTTACTCAGGTCAGTGTTTCCCGTGGCCAGGGCGTGGCAGGCTCCCAAGCCACCTGCTGTCACCTGGGAGCAGGGTTTGACACAACACCTCTGACAGCAGGTCTGATAAACAGCCCTTGGGGCTTTTACAGCTGA